>BGNK01001723.1:0-24187 GCA_003297005.1 Symbiodinium sp. clade A Y106 | reverse complement strand
CCTTTTTCCTTCCTTCCTTCCTTCCTTCCTTCCTTCCTTCCTCCCCATCCCCGACCCCGACCCCGACTCCGACTCCTCCTCCTCCTCCTACTCCTACAACTCTAATTAGCTCTTAATTCCTTCACATTCCTAAGTTTAATTCAACAGGGCCTTACAAAACTACACAGAAATTTGCAGTATCTATCAAACCGGTCCCTGGTACCTAGTAATCTCAAAGCTTATGAATCACATTCAATCTTCTTGGGAAAGTCCTCCTGGTCTATCACTCCTACTCCTACTCCTACTCCTACTACTCGGAGGTAGTTAAAAGGACCACTGCTAAGGCTAACACGTTGGTACTGCTACTACCCTCGGTCGCATGGAAAGCTAGAATCCACAAACGTGGGATCTCGTAACGGAAAGATGGGGCACAGCCGCAACTTAAGCCCTTCAACCGTAGGGCATACGAGCCACTGCGCAGCAGTGCTGGCAAGTGAATACAATGAGAAGCTGGCAAGACTCTCTCTGCCCGGCCTTACATTGAAGCTTCTCGACGAGTTCGCCACCAAATACTTCCCTGATCAGCGACTGTTCCCAGCCGCCCTGACATACTCTGCGACCATCGTGCAGGTGTCTGCCCCCCGCCTCCTCTGGTAGCCCGTGGTTGCTGTTGGCTACCAGACATGGGCCAGGACTTAGCAAAACTGCAGGTACGGGGTTTGCACCTGAAGCGGTCGACGTAGTTTATTGCACTGTCCAGAGCTGACCGCGTAGAACAGCTCAGCTGACTGCCCCGAAACAGGTTCCCTACTCAAGTACTAAGTCGTCGAACAAAAACACTAACCCTTCATCCTAAACCCAAAGCCTACATCATCCCAAACCTTATATCGAAAACCCAAAAAATCAACTACTAAGATCCAGACGCCTGGGATGGGATCCAAACCGTCCGTTCCCTTAACCTATACTGAACTTAGACCCCGAGCAAACATGATAATGTTAGCTGTTTCTTAGGGATCAAAGGAACCAAAAATTCAAAATTGTTCCTCAGTACCCCTAAGTACTGGGGTTCCTAAAGAGTGCCCTTTAGTGCTGCCAATTTTTTTTTGGGGGGGGGTTCTGCATTATAAATACTTTCAAAGCCTGAACCCTATCAGCCCAGAACCCTGGACAAACCCTAAACTCCATGTAGACCCTGCCTAGACCCCAAATAACCTAAGGACTTATACAAGGCTGTTAACGAAGGTTTTGTACGGTCCAGGTAAACCCTATATAAACCCAGGGGTCTGGGGACAAGCACCGACTGAAACTGGGTCCGGTGCAGCTGCGCGAGCAGCGGTTGAAGAATGCCCTGGTCAGGATGTTTCAGTCTTGTTTTCATGTAGGGGCCTTGATAGATTGAAAAAAATCCTTCCAAGGGGGTCTATCAGGGTTGTATAACAGAGATTCATAAGGTATTATGGGATTTATGAACGGCCTTAATGATTCGAAAAGGGCTTTGGGGAAACTGTTGTATAACCGTAACAAGGAGCCCTATATAGGCCCTATAAGGAATAAAAGAAAGTTACTCAGGCTTATTTATCGTATCTTCTTTAAACATGATGAACCTCCTGTAGTAAAAGCTCGCCAGTCACGGCTCACTTGACTTTGGTCCTCCACAACACAGCATTTCGCCTGTTCATAAGTCTAGGGTTTAGAGTCTACCTAGAGGCTCATACCCTACCCCTTTCTTAGGAGACCTAGTTTTATGGTTAGGATCTATTTTCTTGAAAAATAGGCGCCCTAAAGCAGGGGTAAGGTATGAGCCTCTAGGTAGAGCTTAGGGTCAATACGGAACCTCGAAAACAAAAGGGAAGGGGTGTGCCTAGTGCTAGTAAGGTTTCGGGTTTGGGGTGCATTGGCGTCTCTGCGGAGATGCTAGAGCCACGATCATGCTAACACTGCTCGTCATGTTGGTCAAGTCCCTCACTTGGAGCAACAAGTACTTTGGATTGTACATGGCCAAAACCCTGAAGCAAATCTAAAGCCCAACCCACAACGGCCCGAAACCCAAAACCCCACACACCCTGAAGCCGAAAGGGCTTATAGTCCATAGTTAGTTTGAAGGATAGCAGACTACTGGTAACGGCACTCACGCAAATGAACGAATGCAATCGCGAAAATGACGTTTGCAATGGTGACTTAGATGAGAGTACCAATCACAAGGATACAGTGCATGACAAAACACACTCCCGACAGAACCCTGCTTGTGACCCCTTAAAACCTCACCAGAATGCAAAAGATCCTAGTTCAATCCCCCAACGCCCAAAAAAATATCCAATAAAAACGGCCTAGAACTAATTACCCTAAGGCTCCATAGTAGTTCCTTTTTGCGGTTCATATATAGAGTCCTATAAGGTACTCCCAAAAAGGAACTACTATGGAGCCTCTAGGTAACCCCAAGCCCGGAATTCCTAACCCAAAAGCAGGTGCAGCCGGTGCAAATCCGTGACCCTTAATCTTAGTTGCTGAGTTCATAAGCCCCAACAAGTGTACACTTTCAGTTTTATAGTGGGTAATATTATCCCAAAAAGTGTAAAGTGTATCCACTCAGCTACTAAGTAATCTGCTTTCTTGGCTTCCAGACGCTGTTCCAGAGCACGGCACCACCGATGCAGGTCACCAAAATCGCCTTGAGGGTTCAGAGTGTAAGGGGTTTAGGGTATAGGGTTCAGGGTTGATGATCTAAATCCTGCACATTAACCATAGTGAGGACATACCTTAACTCCCATAGTTTAGGGTCCTGAAGGCAATGCAGGATTTATATCATCAACAGAAGGGTTACGTGTAAAAGTAGGGGTTACGGTTTAGGGGTTAGGAGTTAGGCGTAGGGCTTGAGGCTGTAATTAGGGTTGAAGGTTTTGGGTTTGGATGCTTCGTGAAAAGTATCCTTGAAGGGTTCCAGAAAGGAAAGCCTAAACCCTAGACCCTGAACCATAAACCCTAAACCCTCAACCCTTTCCCCGCCCAGTCCCGAGCGGTGGCTTCCCCGCACACCAGCTGCCGGAAAGTGCTGGCCAGTGCCGTCTGCCGCTCCCGGATTGCGCCCGGGTGCCGGCTCAACCGGCATGCGACATGGTGCAGGGCATCGCCAGCACGGGTCTCTGCCTCATGCACAACTTTCTTGATTTCTGGCTACGTTCGGTTGCCGAGGTCCTGGCATTCACCTCTTGTTGCAGCCACGCTTTCGCGCAAGCCCACTCTATGGCCTGGGCGCGCGGCAGCTAGGATCGGCATCGCAAGACCGCGCCCTACTTGCCTGCACGCGCGGCACGTAGGAGGTCATGTAGGTGGTGCAGCGGCACCCCTTCACACGGTCGCAGACCTAGCATGTTTGCGAGAAAGCAATCATTCCGTGTTGTGTCACGATGTAGGGCCCCTGCTCGACCAGGGTGAGGGCCCGAAGGCCGATGTGCCGGGTTTTTGGGCACATCCCAGACCCTCTGTCGAACTGACGGTACTGTCGGGGCTTGCTTTGGCTCGGCGCCTTGCGGTTTTTCCTGCTGGGCTGCCTGTGACTTAGCCTTCGCCTTGGGCGTCGGCTTTGTGGGCAGCCGTGGCTTCACAGGCGGGGCCTTCGCCATGTCTGCACTCGACAGCCGTCTGGTGACTTTGTGCACTTCGTTCGAGCCGAGCGTCTGGCGCACACGACTGCGATCACACACGAAATGCTGACTGCCGCAGTTGCGTCGAAGCAGTGCAGACCTCGCTTTTTACTCTACTGCTCATGCCAGAAGCAGCGGTACGTGGTGCTGACTTTGCCAGCCCTCAGCCCTCGACTACAGGTGACTATAACAGACAAGAGCTGCGTTATTCAAAGTTTCCCTCGAATGTCCCTTTAACATCATTAGTTTTATCTACCAAATTTAAGCCCTATCACCCAATGCTTTAACAAAAAGCTTCAAGAAAAGGGAAATATGGAATGAGTTTAGGTGCTAAACCCTAAAAGGAATAGGTTTGGGTGGTTTGGCCGCCTGAAACGGCGTGGGGTGGGAAAGTTAAAAGAAAGAGCCATCCATAATCAGGCGCCAAACGGCTAAATCGTCATACTACAACGCACACGAAATTACGTTGTCCGCAAGATATCTCCGCTTATGCGCCATTCTGCGGCAAACCCTGAACCCTAAACCCTGAACCCTAAACCCTAAATCCTAAACCCTAAACCCTGAACCCTAAACATATATACCTATTAGTATTTACACCCTATAGTCTTCGTGGCTATTGATCAAAACTCGTGGCTGTTGATCAAAACTCGTGGCTATTGATCAAAACTCGTGGCTATTGATCAAAACTCGTGGCTATTGATCAAAACTCGTGGCTATTGATCAAAACTCGTGGCTATTGATCAGAACTCGTGGCTATTGATCANATTGATCAAAACTCGTGGCTATTGATCAAAACTCGTGGCTATTGATCAAAACTCGTGGCTATTGATCAGAACTCGTGGCTATTGATCAAAACTCGTGGCTATTGATCAAAACTCGTGGCGATTGATCAAAACTCGTGGCTATTGATCAAAACTCGTGGCTATTGATCAAAACTCGTGGCTATTGATCAGAGCTCGTGGCTATTGATCAAATCTCGTGGCTATTGATCAAAACTCGTGGCTATTGAACAAAACTCGTGGCTATTGATCAGCCCTAGGGTTTAGGCCCTACGGTTTAGGCCCTAGGGTTTAGGCCCTACGGTTTAGGCCCTACGGTTTAGGCCCTAGGGTTTAGGCCCTAGGGTTTAGGCCCTACGGCTTGGGCCCTAGGGTTTAGGCCCTACGGTTTGGGCCGTAGGGTTTAGGCCCTACGGTTTAGGCCGTAGGGTTTAGGCCCTACGGTCTAGGCCCTGGGGTTTAGGCCCTACGGTTTAAGCTCTAGGGTTTAGGCCCTACGGTTTAGGCCTTCGGGTTTAGGTTTAGGCGCTAGGCCTAGGTTTAGGCTCAGGGAAATGGTACGAGGGCGGGGAGGGGTATTTCCAAAGGCAAGGCAAAGTCATGTCATAGGCTACTTCATGCATACAAATCTCTAGTACTTATTTCCAACTAATAGATAAGATTATAATAAAATTTTGATGGTATGCAAAACACTGTCTATTAAAGTCAAGAAAAGTAGAACCGTTATTCCTAATGTGAGGGGATTCTATGGGCGGGTGGGGGTTCTTCTTGAAGATAGCTTGACAAGAAATAGCTTGACAAGAAATTTTCAAAGTCAGAGCTGCTAAACCCTAGACCCTAAACCCTAAACCCTAAACTCTGAACCCTAAACCCTAGACCCTAAAGCCCAAACCCTGAACCCTAAACCCTAAGCCCTAAAATCCTAGACCAAGGATTGAAGGGCTTCGGGTGCTAAGGGTTTGGGCTTTGAGGAGTATCGGCTGTCTTGGGGCATTGGGCCTTTAGGGATTTCGAGCTTAGGGTTGCCGATTTTTACCTAAACCTGGGATCTTACACCCTTAACCTTGAAAGTCATGGACATGGCTTGGGGCTTAGGGATCGCGATGGCCCGCCCCAAAGCCCTAAAGTTAAAGCCCCAAGCCCTAAAGCCTTAAAGCCTTAAACCTTAAAGCCCTAAACCCTAAGGCCTAAAGCCCTAAACCGTAAACCCTGAGCCCTAAACCGTAATATAGGGGTCTGAATAATTAGACTATGCTTTTGGGGCCCTTTGTTTCTTTCTTCCTGTGAGGTGGAGTGTCCGATACGAGCGCACCTATTGCAAAGACGAACTCAAGAAGGTCTGCGGAACAGAAATCTGCTAGGGGACAAAAATGAAAGGAATGAAGTCATGAGGAGATGAACCCGGCCGTACCTTTGGTCCGAAAAGCCGTCTCCTCAATATAGCATCGTTCTCAAGAACAAAACTTAAGGAGTCACTGAAACTGCAAGCCTGGGCTCCGTGAACTACCACGACAGCCCGGCATGTGCAAAGAAGCTCCTATGAAACCGATTCGTTTTCCAGCCGCCTTCATGCTCCAACTGTTTATTTGCGTGCCTGAGCTTGCCACCAGGCTCCCACAGATCACCAAATTCGGCAACGACGCATCCCCATACGTCTATGTCGCAAGCAGTCTGAATGTAGTGGCAGCGTCCCGACAGGAAAGTAATGGAGCACCTGGCGATGCACGGAACATGCACGAACACTTTCAAGTTGAAGGCAACACCACGTGGGTCCAGTTGCCCGTCGTCCACACTCGAGTCCCTCTTTTGGCCAAGTGCAGTGTCGACCCCGACGTAGCACGAAAGCAAGTCTGTGTAGGAATGAAACAAGTTCACCGTACTCCCAGAGAGGGCATACGCGTGAACCCCACGGCGTATGTTCATGCCGAAGTCATCACCGTAGTTGCCCAAATCCATGCCAGGAGTGGTCCTCGAAGGTTCCCATGCTTGCCGACCAATTGGCTCCCACACCCCACGCCAGTGCTGCACAGTGTTCACGTCGCCATGCCACTCGGACTCCATGAACAGGTGCCTTCCACGATCAGCATGAGGAAGAGACTGCTCTGAGCGAAACGACGCTGAGGTCCTCGCGGCCTGAAAGTACTGCCATAATTATAACATGTACACGCAGATCAAGCTGGCTCATGGCGAACCCGCAATGCAAGTCCACTGCTCGATCCCGAACCCTCTTTTGGGGCCCATTACACTAGCCTCTATACTAAGAGGGCTCAGGGGGTCGATCCTTTCCGGGGCTCTGGGACTTTAGAAGGGCTCTGGGGGTGCTCTGCGGGTCTCTTTGTGCTGCTGGATGTCCAGGGCTTTGAGGAAGTGCAATGCGATAGGATTTAGGGTCTGGGGTTTAGGGTTTTAGGTTCTGGGCTTAGGATTTAGGGCCTAAACCCGAAGTCCTAAACCTTAAATTACCCCAGCCATATCTCCAACCCTAGGTTTAGGAATTGGGCTTAGGGACTTTTCGGAACCTTGTGCAGGGCTTCGGAAAGAAGACTGCGAAGCTGAGGATCCGGCAATAAGGAAGAACATGAGGACCTGAGACATCGACTTCCCATGAGGGGTCTATCAGGGTTCTCTACTTCAGGGTTGCTGAAAAGGGTCCTCCAGGGCTTTGGGTTTGAGAGTTTAGGGGTTTGGGGTTTAGGGTGAGCCTGAATAATCACCACTAGTACCCCCCTTCGTAGTCCCTAATAAGAGAATGCTTCTACAACATCCCTTGTAGTCCCTATACAGCCTATACAGCTACAGCAGAATAACATCGCCAAACCCAACCCTCTAAGCTCTTGAACAATGGGCCCCTAAATGCAAAACCTTCAAATCAAAGATCTCAGCTCCTCATCTTTTTCCGCTTTGACTTACTAAACCCTAAACCCTAAACCCTTGTAGGGGTAGCAAGGTCTAGGGTTTAGGGTTGAGGGTTGAGGGTCGGTTAGGGGCCAGGGAGGACGGACCAAGTAGACGTACGAAGGCGCAAGAGCCTCCGAGTAGGGGACAGTTGGCCCGAAAGCCTAAAAGCCCCAAGCCCCAGCCTTTCGGGTTTCTTGCAGGGGTTTAGGGCTTTAGGGTTTCTTGTTTCGGTTTAGGGGTTTAGGGGTTTAGGGTTTAGGGTTTGGGGTTTAGGGTTTAGGGTTTGGGGTGCGAGACCCCCCATGACTCCTGAATCTGCCAGTGACCGGTTCGAGGTCCGACTGTCGGACATGGAGTATCTACAGCCAGAACTCTGTTAGGGTTTGGTTTAGGGTTTAGGGTTTAGGGTTTAGGGTTGTGGAAGGTGTCAAGCAGCTTTGACTTGCTAAGACCCCGAACCCTGACCGCAAAAACGTGGAACTAAGCCGTCAGCTTACCTATAATGAACCTGCTTACGCACATCGGCTGTCGCTTAACGTATGTATGTATGTATATATATATGTATACATATATACAGATATTTTCCACAATTTAAGTGTCAACGTTAACAAGGGTGCCCTCGACGGCATGCTTGTCTCAGGGGTATTTCTCGGGGAAAGACTCGAGCATCCATGCTGCGGTCCGTTCTTCTTAAACTTTTATCAATGGCTACCGACAAAATCATTCTTTACGATATGTTTCTGCACATCCCTGCTGGATAAAGTGAGGACTCTTCGAGGAAAACGCTTTACGGTGTAGTTCGAAAGTTTAAATACTTCTCTCTTCCTCAATAACCAACATAGTACGGGTAACTGTTTAGGCCCCCATCTTATAAGGCTTTTGTGGTAAAATAGTATTGGTAATTATTGAGGCCCCTATATTACTCCCTTCTTCCAGAACCAGGCCCAAGAAAAGTCAAAGTTTCTAAGAGAGACCACATATGTAAGGCCAATACGCTTGAAGTTACCCTAAACCCTCAACCCCTAAACCCTAAGAATTGGCAGCCCAGAGCCGTCCTACACCCCCACCCCTCCGCCCCTCAAACAAAAAAAAACACAGAATACCCACAAAATCGAGGTCGATCAAACAGAATTCAGGTTGTAGAGCTTACATGGTACTTGTTGGATCGTGGGACTTAGTAAGCACGGTTCTAAGTACCTTAGTTGAGGTTATAAGGTAAATATATGTGTAGTTTCCTTCTCCATAACCTTCGCGTCCCATGATCCTCCAGGTAACCTGCTTCTTCTCTAATTTGCTCCGTGCGATCAGCTTAGCATCAGCTAATTCACAGGTAGGATCCAGGGCTGTAAGTGTCAGCCCCTCCCAAGATATTTTCAACACCCCAAAACACATCCTAAATGAAAACTTGCTAACATCCCTAAACCCTGAACCCTGCACCCAAAACTCGAACCGGAAGCCCAGGAAGAGCTGTGCGCCGTGGGCCCTTACCCAAACTGCCTACAACCTACTCTGCAAAATTCCAAATACCTCCCTTCGTCCAAACCCTACACGCTACAACCAAAAAGCACTACGCATGCACCGTACACCCTAAAAAACTTTAATCTCCAAACCTTGACCCAGAAAGCCCAATACCCCTTAATTAAGCATTATGCCTTAAATTATAGTGGGCTTATTATTATGATTTAAGGTATATTCCTTAATTAAGGGGTATTGGGCTCTCTGGGACCTTGAATCCTCAACAGTTCCGAGGCCCTAAGCGGATGTTCAAGATTAGGCCTCAGGGCCTCCCAGACCTTCCTAGGGTTCCTAGGGTTCCTTTAAAGGGTACTGTAAGGCCTCCTTTAAGGGATCTATAGGGTTTAGGCATTCAGACCTTCCAAAACCCCTTAATTAAGGATTGTACCTTAAATTATAATAGGATCCCGAATATGAATTAAGGTCTATTCCTTAATTAATGGATTTTGGAAGGTCTGGCTGGGTGTAGGGGTCGCAGAGCTTTAACAAATGACTGCATGCCAGTGCCCTTAAGCCGTAACCCAGAAAGCCCAATACGCCTTAATTAAGGAATATACCTGAAATTATGGGGGCCTTAATATTATGATTTAAGGTATATTCCTTAATTAAGGGGTATTGGGCTCTCTGGGAAACCTGTTCACTCTTAGACCAGCGGCTTTGGGTGAACAGATGCCGCAAATGCCGCAGAGGCCGCCTGATTGCTCTGAGGCTACAAACAGAAGTCGGAGAAGGGGTCGTGGGGCTTAGGTTCAGGCTTCATCTAGCCTGTCGGCTTTAGGGGGGGTTTTGCATCTAGGACTTTTTCTAGGGTTTAGGGCCGAGGTTTTCAAGCTAACTAATGTAGGAACCTGATTAAGAAACCCTGGGCCTATAACCCCAACATATTAGGATTCATCTAAGGAACCCTAATGAAAGACCCAAGGTCTCTTAATCAGGCTCCTATATTTTCATGTCTCTGTCAACTGACACTATCTTAAGGAGTCCCCTAAACCCTCATTCCCAATCCGCGCACTCACAGCTTTAGGTTTTAGGGTTTAGGTTTTAGGGTTTACATGCAGCCTGATCATGAAGCATGCCCTACTTAGAGGATCATGGGACTTAGTAAGTAAGGTTATAAGTACCCTAAGTGGGGTTATAAGTAATTATAAGTAGAGTTACCTTAATTATAACCCTAGTTACTAAGTCCCATGATCCTCNGAGGATCATGGGACTTAGTAAGTAAGGTTATAAGTACCCTAAGTGGGGTTATAAGTAATTATAAGTAGAGTTACCTTAATTATAACCCTAGTTACTAAGTCCCATGATCCTCTAAGTAGACCCTAAACCCTAAACCCTGTAGATCCCTTTAAGGAACCCTTAAAGGAGCCCCACCCTAGTTACTAAGTCCCATGATCCTTCAAGTAGACCCTAAACCCTAAACCCTGTAGATCCCTTTAAGGAACCCTTAAAGGAACCCTTAAAGGACCCTAGCTACTAAGTCCCATGATCCTTTAAGTATACTAAAACCATAAACCGTCAACCCTAAGCTTTAAGCCCTGAGCCCAGGTGCAAAAAGGAGCTCAAAAAAACCCTGAACCTTGAACCTTCAAGTACCCTACCCTATCAAAGAAGACCTTGAAAGAAGCTCGTGATGGTCTCGGAATTCCTTTTACAGTGACATGCAACCCTTGAGTTATAAGACCCCTAGTTTACGGTTTAGGGTTTAGGGTTTAGGGCTTAGGGTTTAGGGTTCCTATCTTTCAGGGCCTTGCAAAGTTGGATGGCTAGTATAGACCTGCTAAGGGGTTTTTGGATCAGGGTTCTATATCCACAAGCCTTATTTCTTTTTATTTGTATATGGATGCTTGCTGCGTGTTCTGGACCCCCTACCCGGTAAGGGAGCCTCTAATTTTGGTCTTCCATCATAAGTACTTTTGAGTTTGGGCTCTGGAGGCTTGACAGGGGCTCTAGTCCACAAAACCACAACATTTCGACGCTGCACGCAACCTCTACAACCTAAAGGGTCCAAAGCCTTAAAGACCCTGGGATGGTCCTTAAACCCTACACCTTACGCCCCGAACCCTAAACGGCCCTAAACCTTAAAACCTAAACCCTGAACCCCAAGATGGTCCCTAAACCCTAAACCTTAAACCAAAAACCTTAAACCCTATAAACCCTAAACCCCTCCATCCCAAATTCTGACAGCCTGAAGTCCTGAAGCTGTTGAGCTCTAACTGCAAGCTCTCAGCGCCCGGCAGCAGCACCAGCTGTATCTGCTGCCGTGGGCTTCGCCTTTCACAATAGCCTCGGCACCGACATGGCCGAGGCTGCACATAAGGTGTCAGGGTTTAGGCAATGAGCTCGAGAAAGTTGGAACATTACTTAAGGATGGCAAATTCAGGATGGTAAATACTGGGGTTCCCACTTGACCTTGAGGCCATCAGGATAAAGATGTTCCAAATTTCTGGCTTCTACTGCAGGGTTTCGGATTTAGGACGTAGCAGGCGGGAATGCAAGGTTCAAAAATTAGCCTCTGTTGGGGTAGGAACTTGGATTGGATGGTTTGGTCAAGGGAATGCAAAGACCATGCATTATGCAGAGTGTCATGATGCCCAGCGTTTAAATTGAGTTCCAGATTGCTCATGAAGATGTCGCGAGGTGCTCTACAATCACACCACTACAATCCAACTCCCCTTGCAAGAACTACACATATCTTCCGAGCACAAACATACAAGGGGGCAAACTATCTGCTACACAGAGAGTTTGCAAGTTTTTCCATGCGGGAGTTACATTTTGGCGAATAAACAGGGGACCCCACAACCAAAACCCAAAAGTTGGCAGTGCCATCATACAAGAAGAATCCTCAAAAGGCAACCACCGACACGAATCATGTTCTCGGGAGCCGTAAGGCTGTGATCTAGGTCGCAAGTAGCACGCTTCTGCACCCCTTTTATGACAAACCCTCTGTATTACAACAACTGAACTATTTACATCCTCTCTTCTTCAGAGCCCGGGCCCGAAAAGCTCAGTCTTGCTAAGATAGACCAAACATATAAACTTCTCCCATTGGTTATCCCACTGCCGAAGGCTTGACGGCCCGAATTCCTGTAATCCCAACACCCTAAACCCTAATCCCAAATCTTAACCCCTCCAACCTAAACCCTAAACCCTAAACCCTGGTCCCAAATCTTAGCCTCCTCCAACCTAAACCCTAAACCCTAAACCCTATACCCTAGTCCCAAATCTTAGCTCCTCCAACCTAATCCCTAAACCCTAAACCCTAAACCCTGGTCCCAAATCTTAGCTCCTCCAACCTAAACCCTAAACCCTATACCCTAGTCCCAAATCTTAGCTCCTCCAACCTAATCCCTAAACCCTAAACCCTGGTCCCAAATCTTAGCTCCTCCAACCTAAACCCTAAACCCCTGTCCCAAATCTTAACTCCTCCAACCTAAACCCTGTGCTCGGAGCCTTGAACCCCTGACTCCTTGGGGTTTTGGGGTTTACCTTAACCCTATAAAACCTACCTTTTAGGGTTTAGGGTTTAGGGTTAGCTCAGGACATCATATTAAGGAACCCTAAGTAGGTAGGTTTCTTGGGGTCCAGGTAGGGCTTAGGGAAGTACAACCAACTTTTGGGCGAGTTTGCTTACATGGGCTTATCTTGTGCTGGTAGCGTCCAGGCCTACATTCGAATTAAAAGTGTTTGCTTGTCCCAGGCACTTTGCTGAAGAGCATGGTCCCACGGAATCAAGGGTTCGGTTCGTTTTGTTTAAAGCACGGGCGCAGGCATCGGACGTTACAAGTAAGGCTTTGGGAACTCTTTCAAGTAAGTTAAGCCATATTCCTTAATTAAAGGGTATGGGGCTCTGGGAATCGGTTATGATCCCATAGGTGAGTGGAATAACCCTCCTTTGCATGCACAGGCAGGCTTAAGTGCGCCGGTAAGGTTGAGACTTCAGCTTGCGGATTTGGTCCAAAGAAAGGGTACCCAAAACAAGCCCTACTTGATGTGATGGGGTCGTCACGACAATCAAGTACATAGAGACCCTCCATAAACAGAAATATGAAGTACTCCCAACACTAGCACAAAGTTCCAAGACCTCACAGTCACAAGCTGTAAACGCAATGCTGCCTTGCTGAGGTCCACACATCGCGGATCCTCTCTCTGCGACTCCGGCCGCGAATGTTACTGGCGTGAGGCATTCCGGTTGCTGAACCCCAAACCCTAAACCCTAAACCCAAAACACTCTGCTTAATCACAGAATGAGCAGCCTGCAGGGGCAAGGATCCCTAGTAGCATCGAAAAGAAAGGGCTCCCCTTTGGGGATTCGGTAGCTCTAAACGGAACCTATGGCCACCGGAAAACGGACTCCGGATCACCGAGGCTTCCCTAAACCCTAAACCCCTAAACCTAAGCCCTAAACCCCTAAACCCCCGGAAGTCGACCAGAAATGGCCTGAGAGGAACATCCCTGGAGTCGCCTGGCACCCCCTCGTACTTGTCGATGCGTTGAGGTTCGAGGCTGCTTGCAGTTGGGCCACGGCAGGAAACCAGCGCCGCTTTCTGACAACCCCAGACTTGCCAGCACGTGGCGACCTTCAAGAGTCCGGGTTGTGTAGCTAGGGTGCTGGCTTTAAACAGCATTCGTGCTGCCGACCTCGCTTTCTCCGCATCATGTTGAGCAATGCTACAGTAGTCAGCAGCCACGGTAGCTGTTTCCAATGCATCGTTTTCGTGTGAACTTCGGAGCAAATAATGCCCACCGCCAAATTCCAGTCCGACGCCAAAGCGTTCCCTTCAGGACTCCCTTGGCCCAGGCCAGCTCCGCAGACTATAAAAGGGCCAGCCACTGAAGCCAATGTGGAATCCAAGAAGCTGTCAAAGCCCTAAACCCTAAACCTTCGGGAGCCCTCCGGCCACGAAGTATCCAGGCAGCCCCAGCCGTGTGGGCCCAAAGTCAAGAATTCCTGTACTCGACGTAAAGCCTTACCTTAACCTACCAAAACCTACTTTTTTGTAGGGTCCCTATAAATTCCATATTAGGGTTTAGAATAAGAACCTACAAAAAAGTAGGGTTTGGTAGTTTAAGGTAGACACTAAACCCAAAGGCCCTAAACCCCAAACACCTGCACCTAAACCCTAAAAAGGCGTCATGGGCTTGTAGTCGTAAGACGTAAGAGAAGGCCCTAAACTCGAGCGACAAGCCCCAAGAGACGGTTTAAGGCTTGCAGTTTTGTCCACAGATTACCCTGAACTACAAAAATCCCTGAAACTCTAAGCCCTAAGCCCTAAAACCTCGAAGCTGAGCCCGTGTAGAGCTGTTGAGTTAAGGTTCCCTTGCCCATACCCATTGAGAGCATACAACAGAAAGCTACCCCTAGGGCTCCCAGTTGCCTAAATAGTAGGTTTTTAACCATATACTAAGGGAGTAATCTACTATTTAAGGAACTGGAGCCTTAGGGTACTGCAACAAAAACACGGTCTTACCCCACATCAATGTACGGATAGTCGTATTGAAGGTTTTACGTTTGGAAAGCTTTCATGTTGAATAGCAGCCTTTGACTGCAAGTGAGGAGGCCGTTACGCTTCTAGTGGAAGTTCGATGGGGTGGCCTAGCTTAAAGTTTGCTAACACAGATCCCCAAACGGTGAAAGAACACCACGATCACTACAACCAGGCGACGACCAGGACACTGCCAGGAGACAACCAAGAAACGGCCAGGAGAACACCCAAAAATCACCGCTCCGTAACCATAGATCCTAAACCCGGGCTTAGGGCTTATCGTGCTCATAGGACTTATGGGGTTTTACGGCCTTATCGGGTTTAGGGTTTAAGGTGCAACCTGCCCTAAACGAGACAATCGAAACCCCAGACCCAGAGGCCATCTGAAAAGCCTTAAGGACCGTTGCGGGCACTACATCAGCTAACCAGTGGTTTTGGGAGTTCCCTTGGCTCTTTAGGTCCTTCTTTAATAGGGATTATCATCATCCCTGGCTCCTTAGCTCCCCCAATATCAATGCTCAGACCTTCCAAAATCCCTTAATTAAGGAATATACCTTAAAGTATGATAGGATCCCTTTATATAAATTAAGGTATATTCCTTAATTAAGGGATTTTGGAAGGTCTGGGTGGTTAGTGTCAACCCCATTCTCTTGAAGCAGTATAGACTCTAAACCCGACACTGTGGCTCCCCAAAACGCTTAAACCTGAATTCTAACCCTAAGAGTCCACAGGACCCAATATTTAGGTACTTGGGTTTCGGATAGTGGTTATGTAGCTCAATATTTAGGAGAGTATATGATTATTATGTACTTGGACCCTTAGGGTAAGGTTCTAAGTAGGGCAGCCCAACTAATAGGGACCCAA
Source organism: Symbiodinium sp. clade A Y106 (assembly GCA_003297005.1). Lineage (NCBI taxonomy): Eukaryota > Dinophyceae > Suessiales > Symbiodiniaceae > Symbiodinium > Symbiodinium sp. clade A. Next base: position 9,028 of record BGNK01001723.1, on the reverse strand, counting down.
AAACCAGAACCCCGCAAGTACCCTTTAAAGGGCTTTGATATTTCTCACTAAGAGGTAATTCGGGGCTACAATAAAGGGTAGTTGGGGGGTCTAGGAAGGGACCATAATTTTGACAACCACCCACATGAATCCTAACTTCTACTCATTCTACTCCCAAGGTCAAGGGGGGGCTAAGACGGTTCAGGGCTTACCGGGCTTAATGCTCCGGGCTCCGCTAAGTTTCAAGCCTGTATAGGGTTTAGGGTTTAGGTTTTAGGGTTTAGAAGTTCAGAGAGCCTTACCCCGTAAAGCCTGCCCTATACCTCAGACCCTACACCCTGAACCTAGTTCACGAGGGGGCTTGAGTATGTATGCGCTTAAGCGAGACGGGAGCACCCCGTATCGTCGTCATCGCCACCTAAGGTCGCTTAACGGTTGAGATGGCTGAGGGATCAAGGTTGAACAGGTTGGGGTTTAGAATTTAGGCTTAAGGTTTAGGGCTGAAAATTTAGGGTTTAGGGCTTGAGGTCTTCATGGAATGTTCTATATGAGTCTTTGGTTCTTTCCATCAAGAACAGAGCAGGCCACGATTTGGTTCTCAAAGAGAGCTACCTCCAAAAAGTTCATGCCAAGGTTTAGGGCTTCTGGGGTTTAGACTACAAGGAGTTGGAGCTTATAGGGTGTAGGTTAAAGGCCCTAAAACTAAACCCTAAACCCGGGCTTTAGGCTTTAGGGTTTAGGACTAAGAATCGCGCATAGTTCACTAGCAAGCGCAGACCGTCCCAAAAAACATGTCAAAAAGCCCTCCTCTTCATGGACTGCCGGGGGGATTCGGGGAAGAACGCGAAGAGCAGAGACCGCGCAAGCCGGCTTTCAATGGCCTCAAGGAGAAAGTACAACCACTTGCGACGGGTTACAGCTCCACAAGCCCTCAACCTTCAATCCTAAGTAGATGCCGAGCAGGGAGGGTGCGCTGCGGCACCCTTGGCGCTGCTTCCACACCCGAGGCTGTAGCTTCCGCGGGAATCAGTTTTCATGTTGCTTCCGCGGTTCCCTATCGCTCGGCTTTTTCGATGAGCTTGCAGGATTTGCAGGGGCTCAGGTCTTGAGGAGGCTGTTGGCTTGAGCAAACTTCGTTTCTATAGTGGTCGCTTCTGGGATGTTGCGGCTGCGGCATAATATAGTTCAGGTTGAGCTTCCGCGCAGCTTCCGCACGGCCTACCTTAACCCCGAACAATCTACCTTTTGAGGGCTCCTCATTATGATTTCCTGATATAGGTCCTTAAAAAAGGTAGGGTTTCCGGGGTCCAGGTAGTCCTATGAAAGAAGCGCGAGAAAAACAGCTCAGGTTGAACTCCGTTGACAAAGCTTTGGCTTGTGACAACAGAACCGAGCTACAGACCCTGCGCACAAAACTTAAATCACAAAGCCCTAAACCCTCCTAAACCCTTAACCCTCAAGTCAACCCTTGAGTGGCGCACTGGATTCTTCCTCCTCTTGGTCGAAGACACCGATGCACAGCCCTGCGACCAGGGCCTCAGTCGGTAGTGTTATGGGCAGCAAGTTTAGCCCCGCAAACTCACTAGCAACCCAGGGGGTTCTAGGTATTGTTAAATAGGGTTTAGGGTTTAGGGTTATGGGGAATACTTCTTCAAATCAGAATAGTTTAGGGGCCTCAACAATAATTAGAACAGGGTTTTGGGCCTAGAATAGTTTTGACATCCATCGACCAATCACTGGTGATCAAGCTATTGAGCTAAAGAGCTGGAGACGTTTCCGGATATGTGCAACTGGTTACTTCCAAAGCTTGACCTCACGACTCACAGCATGGAGATTCCGGCTTTTCCCTACAAAGTTCCTGGAAACAACAACCAACGCGGTCTGAATCCATTTAGATCCTGAAGCCTACTCCCTCCCAAACCCAAGTACCGTGTATATTGTAGACTTTAGAGCCTTCCCGGCTCCTTAATCGTGGGTATTCAGGGTAATGTAGGGAGCTTAACAATTAGAATAGGGTTTTGGGGGTTCCATTTCGTTTCATAATTATAGTATATTGGGCCTCCAAACCCTATTCCAATTCTTAAGGCGCCTTTTAACTGTTTGGGGTGGTCTACCGTCCAGGTAAGCCCAAAACATCCCTAAACCATCGGCATAGCCGGGGCCCCTAAACCCCAAACCCTTCACCCCTTGCAGAACCCTCATGGAACCCTGTTTGGAACCATAGTTTAGAGGCTGAGTATCCTAGCCCCCAAAAAGTTAACCTTTTCAAATATGGTGGGGTTACATGAACCCCAAAATCAGCTACTAAGATAGGATTTCCAAACCGCCATGCACTCAGCGCCCGGCAATTACCACAGCAACGATCAGCCTGGTCAGGCTGGAAACTCCACAAACTGAACTATAACTAGGTTCCCCAGTAGCCCGTTAATAGTAATAACAATAATACTAATTATGATACCCTAAAGGGTACTACTCAGGAACCTAGATAAGTATATCGTGAAGGAGACTTAAATTATAAAAGGGAATGCTAGAGGGAATAACTATGATCCCTATATCATCGGTGATGATGTTCGAAGGCTGGGGTTTAGGCTCTTGGGCTTAGGATTTAGGGGCTTAGGGTTTTGGGGTTTGGGTTGAGGGGTTTAAAAGGTTTCTGGGTTCAGGGCTTATAAGGGCTTAGGGTTTAAGGGCTCCAGCTTGGGAACCGCCGCAGATGCCTTTGTTTTCATCCCTCGAGGCTTTGCTTGTTGCTGCCTTCATGGGTTCGTTCCAAGCAATAGAAACAGGTTTCCCTAAACCCTAAACCCTAAACCTCAACCCCCCGGAGCCCTAAACCCTAAACCGTCGAGGCAGAGCATTGAAAGCCACCTGAACTTATTCCGCACTGGCCGAACGTGGATCGCAACAACAGCGGCCCCAATGACATGATAGCGCTTGGGGGCTACACTGGCGGCGCACTGTGTCTGTACGACCCAGCCGTCCTTGTCCATATCAATGTCGCCATGGAGATTCGAGGCTACTATGGTACACGAATGCACCTCTCCTTACGGAGTCGACCCGACGTCTATGGAGCCAGTCTGACTACGACGCCCATAAATGTGAACCTATAGAACTACTTATCCAAAACCCAAGCGTTGCCTGTAGCCACAACCATGCGAAACAGTCGGGTTTTGGGTTTCGGGTCGGGCCCCATTCAGAGAAGGCTAGAAAAGTAGGTAGTCGGAGCTACAGGTGCTACCAAAACACCCACAATCACCTGCAGTAAAGCCCGGCGGCCATACAACACTACAGCCGAAGAAAAGCCCCAAACCACCCCCAGACCCTGCAACCCTATACGGGAAACCTTGTTGAAACCTCTCAATGGTGTGCGTGTGTGTGTGTGTGTGTCTGTGTCCTACCCAACAAACCCTAAACCCTAAACACTTATATGAACTTATATGGGAGTTTCCGAAAATAGGGGACCCTAATATAGTACCCTACGTAGCAGGATCCTTATCACAAGGACCCCCAAATAAGGTACCCCTAATTTTCGGAAACTCCCACATAAACCCAAGCCCCCAAGCCCGGAAACTCCAAACCCTGAAGAAAACAACAACTCAGACACACAGACAAACGCACACAACACCAACAAAAAGCACCGAGAATAAACCCTAACCGCCATAGTGTTCACTGCCCTCCGCATCCCCTAATCAGCCCCTGTCACCCTAAACGCCCAACTTCCCTAAACCCCTAAACCCCTAAACCCCTAAACCCCTAACCCCTAAACCCTAATAAACCCTAAACCCTAAAACCAAGGTTGGCATCCAAGGCCCAGGCACGATGAAGATCGTGGGTAGCTTGTGCCTGGATCGTGCATTGAGCTCAAGAGGTTTAGCTCTTCCAGAACCCCGCAAGGGCCCTTTAATAGAGAACTTATGGTCCCTAATAGTGGGCATTGGGGGTATATTCCAGGGTAGTTGGGGGGTTTAGCTCTGTGGTTTAGGGTTTGGGGTGTAGAGGTTTAGGGTTTGGGTTTCAAGCTTTAAACTTTTCGGCTTAAGGGAAACGGCCTATGTGTTCGGCACAGGATCCATAAGGGTTCGTTCCATGGCGCCAACAGTCAGAATACAGGTGTCGGGGCTCACCATAAAGTCCTATAGGGATTTCAATCAAGGGCATTTAAGGGCATTTTCCTGCCTTGGGACTTCAGGGACTAGAGGTTTAGGCTTTCTAAGTTCAGGGTGTTGCTTTACACCACAGGCAGGTGTCGAAATCCTCGCACCCCAGAGGTGGTATATCTCTTCAGTCCTATAATATCCTACAATAGCATCGCCTCACAATCAATAGTGAACATGGTCCTGTGCTGTATGCTGTGATACAAGTATGAAAGGGCTCTAAGAAGGATGCTCTCCCCAAGAAATTCAGACCTCCCTGCTATGTAGTCAGTTAGGGCCTCGTCATAGCGACCACAAGCCCCCAATTAGGACTATAATGCAAGGGCCTTACCAGTTCCAATAAGGGTTCAAGGTATAAAAGCCGTAAACCCTAAACCGTTAGGGACTATACCGGGATACTCGTACCAGGTGACCAACTTTCCAACACCAGCCTGGAGTCAATGCCGGGCTCGGGTAGCCAGGCTCTGGAGGTGTAAACGGCTTTTAGGGTCTGGGGTTAGGGGTTCAGGGTATAAAAGTTGAGTTTTTCTTTTCAGGGCTCCTTTTCGACTGCACGTCTCCCTTCAGGGGTTTAGAGGTTTAGTGTTTAGGGTTGAGGGGTTTAGAAGTTCAGGGGTTTATGTTTGGGGGATAAGGGTTTAGAGTGACCACTGACGAATGCTCGGTCGAGTTGGCAGCTTGATGTGAGCCCGTGATTATTAAAGGTCCCCTCAATAGAGCTAAACTCGGCCCGGAACTCAATAATAATAATAATAGGGTCCCCGCAATAGAGCTAAACTCGGCCTGCACGTAATAATAAACCCCCCCTCAATAGTCCTAAAACCCGTCCCGGTGTTAATGTTTTTCGGCTTAGGTAAGCACTCCTACTACACAGTGACGCCCTGGAAGAGGAGAGACAGAAACAGGCAAGATAGAGGAGACATAGAGAAGAGAGATAGCCAGCCAACCAGACTTAAGGCTTAGGGCCTAGAGGTTTAGGGAGCCTCCTGTCCTGTCGCGAGAGGGACCTTGCTTCGCTTAAGAGCCAGGATGTCAGAGATCCACCTGCAGGGATTTTTTGGGGTTTAGAGTTTGTTTGGGTTTAACACAGAGGCCTCCAGAGGATGGCCCGCGTAGTGACAAGGCTCCTGCGGCACCACCCGAGGGTGTCCTGCTGCCGAGAGTACTGGCTCAAGGCACCGTAGAGCTGCCTCGGATTTGAGGCAGAAATTGAGCACTCTGAACATGCAGGGTGGCCGGCAACGCTCGCATCCAACCAGCTTCTTTCCGCTATCGCTGTCGATAGCGTTGAGGGCGGCGTCGTCTAGCGCGTGGCCGGCGTGGCGCAGCACCTTAGGCTTGACGACCTCGCTTCACCTTCAGGGTGTCCCCTGAAAGCAGGGTGCAGGTCATTTCGGTCCTGCCAGAGATGGCAAGTTGCTTTCGCGACCGAATAGCAAAATATGGCCGGTTGCTGGGCCAGTCGTGTCTGACCGTCGTAATAGGCCACCAGCCGAAGTGGAGGATGGTTTAAGGGGGAACCACATATATAGGAATCCGAAGAAATGGCAGTACTAACTGTTAGTTAGAACATCATTAGCCTCATGCCCTTAAAGTAAAGCAAAGGGAATCCCAGCATGAATCATCCTAAATCGATGTTCCAACTTTCTGGGGTTCACTATATTGCACCCTGAACACTGAACTACCCCAAAAGCGCAAACTCTCAACACTAACTACCCAAGCCCGGGCCCCTGAGTTCCCTTACCCCTACACCCTCACTGCGGCCTTAAGCCTGAAGCTCTAATTTCCACCCGAACTAAGCCTCAAACCTCCAGAACTTCACCCCAAGCCCCTCCTAAGTTCCTGTACCCCACCCAGAGAACCCAATAACCCTTAATTAAGGGGGAATATACCTTAAATCATAATATTAAGCCCCCCATAACTTAAGGTATAATTCCTGAGTTCCCTAAACCCTAAACCCTAAATCCGAACGTGTGCAACTGGAGCCCCGAATCCCCCTCTGCCCTAAACCCAAAGTCGGTATAGGGTGAAGGGTTTAGGGTTTAGGGTCAAAGTCGGTTTAGGGTACAGGGTTAAACTCCTAAACCTAATCTAAAACCTCTGATCATATACCTATACTCAACTTGATACGCTTAGATTTGTGGCTGTGTCTTAGGGGTGAAAGCTCAAACATTGTATCCAAATGCGCAACATAATTACGCCCAGTAGACCATCTTCTAAGAAGGAACCCTATACCCTAAACGGCGCTAAAACTCCTAAACCCTAAACCCTACACAGGTAACTGAAGGGGAGGCAGCGCTCTGCTTGGAGCTGAGGCCGCTACCCGCCACCACCACCTCTTCGCGCGGTTTAGGCTTTAAGGTTGGGTTTAGGGTTTAGGCTTTAAGGTTGACCTAGACCCCCCAACTACCCTCTAGTATACCCCAAATACCTACAAGTAAGGTCCATAAGGGCTCTATTAAAGGCCCATTGGGGGGTTCTGGGAGGTTGGGTAGTTTAGGGTTTCAGGTGGAGGCTGGGGTAGTTTAGGGTTTAGGGTTGAGGGGCTTAGGCTTTTTCAGGTTGAGGTTGGTTAGTTTCGGGTTTAGGGCTTAGGGGGTTTAGGGCTTTAGGGGTTTAGGGACTGTCTGGTTCTTAGTAGAGAATGGGGGAATGGGTTATGGAGACTGTTATTGGGGATTATATAAGGACTACTATAGGGATCCATTCCCCCATTCCCTACTACTAAGCACCAGACAGCCGCTTCGCACATGAGGCTTTAAGGTGGAGGTTGGGTAGTTTAAGGCTTAGGGGTTTAGTGTTTAAGGGTTCAGGGTTTAGTGTTCAGGGTTTAGGGGTCCAGGGGTTTAGGGGTTTAGGGGTTTAGGGTTTAGGGTTTAGTGTTTAAGGGGTCCAGGGGTTTAGGGGTTTAGGGTTTAGGGGTCCAGGGATTTAGGGTTTAGGGTTTAGGGCTCCAGGGGTTTACGCCTTAAGGTTGGGTACTGCCCCCGTGCAGTTTCACTCTGTAATACGGTGCGCACTACTACCGGCCTTGTATATCTATTCAGCTGTTACTTAGTGGGGGCAGTATCCAAGGTTGAGGGCTTAAGGTTTATGACTTGGGCTTCTAGGGTTTAGGATTCGGGATCTACGGTTTAGGATTTAGGATTGGGTTTAGGGTTTAGGATTCCTATCGGGCCAAGGGTTTGGGGGCCTTGCTGTGACCCTATGCAGGAAACTCAAGACACTGTTTTCTTATGGGCCCAATAGTAAATGCGAACAAGGCTGGTCAATGCAATGTAGAGGCCTTAAAAATAGAATAGGGTGTTTAGCTGAATTTGGTATGTTCACTATCCTTAAAGTAAGGAGCCGAGGAATAAATCAAATAATACCAGGAACTATTCGGGCATCTATAAGATATCCCTGTACGACAACAAAGACAAGGTTGCGGGCTCCCTTTATGGGAGTTCAGAAAAAGCAGGGTCTATGTAGACCTACAGACCAGCCAAATATGCGGATCCGTAAAGGAGGTACCCCCCAGTTTAACGTGCGATCAAGACTAAACTCACAAAATCCAAAAACGGAATGCGCTAGAACCACTAAAACCTAGAACATATTAACCTTGATAGAAATCAACCCTAAAGCCTAACACCACATGAAGCCCATGAAGCCGTATCCAACCCTTCCAGAACCCCATACCCCTGACACCCTAAATCCTTACAGAACCCACTGTTTGCAAAATAAAAGCTGCCTGAGCTGCCGCTGAAGGCCGCGTAGGGGTTCGGCACGAAGGGGTTGAAGAAGGGGTTCCGAAACGGGTTGAAGGGGTTGATGCCTGGCAGCTAGGGTCGAGGGTTCAGGGTTTATGAAGAAGTTTACCTGAGGGGCTCGAAAAGGGTTCTACGGCGTTCCAGGATGTTTGAACAGTTTTGGGTATTAGTCTTGAGGATTTAGGATGTTTAGATAGGGCTGGGGAAACAGGAGTGGGGAGGGGGGTGGGGCCAGGATGATGCGTGGCAGCTTCCGCTTGTTCAATGTAGGGCGTTGGGTTTGCATAGAAGCCCCCCCGGATGCAATATATTTGGGAATTTCCGAAAATTAGGGGGTTCCTTTACAGGGATCCTTTAAGGGTTCCTTAAAGGGATCTATGAGGGTTCTATAGAGGGTTTAGGGTTTAGAGTTTCCGAAAATAAGGGGTACCTTATTTGGGGGTCCTTATAATAAGGATCCTACTATTTAAGGTCTTATATTAGGGTCCCCTATTTTCGGAAACCCCCATTTCAGTTTTGGGGTTAAGGGGTTTAGGGTTTTCGGTTTAGGGAGTCCCAAACTCTGAACTCTTCATCCAGTACAACTTGAATTTGAACACCTGACCCGGGCAATATATAATATCTACACGCTTGAAAAGCTACAGCACGAACTTAGCAAGCCCTAAAGCCCTCAAACCCAAAGCCCGAAAATCCGCTGAAGCTTACACCTCCCTCCCCCCGCCACTAACAGACATTTGCAAACAAAACACTTTTACCCGAAAACGTGTATAACATCTTATAACCCTTCGCCCCCACGCCCCCATCCCTTGGGAACAATCAAACCTGAACTCCCACCTCCCAGACCTTCCCATATCCCTTAAATAAGGAGTATACTTTAATTCATATTAGGGATCCTATTATAATTGAAGGTATACCTAGAGGGTCATACCCTACCCCTTTTTTAGGGTACCTAGTTACTAGTTTTATGGTTAGGATCTCCTACAAAGAAAAGTAGGTACCTTAAAACCAGATAGGGGCCACGAACCCGAATGCAGACACGCGCAACGCGGATATCGTCAAAAAAACTAAGTAGAAGGAAAGGCATATTCATACGACCGAACGGACGCGTGCCCTGTGGGGCCTGGGGGCTAGGGGCTGGGGGCTGGG
>BGNK01001722.1:90602-132051 GCA_003297005.1 Symbiodinium sp. clade A Y106 | reverse complement strand
TACATATGCTCTCCCCTCGGAACTTCAAAATTGGATCATACACCAGAAGCCCACACGTAGGAGGATTGGCGACGGTATCGCGGCACCCCGCGGTAGTTCATGCGGGGGGGGGGGTTAGCTATATGGTAACCCCCCCCATGAACTACTATATATATATATATGTATATGTATAAAGACATACATATGCATACATGAGTTGCGCGAGAACACTACAGGTAAATACATGGGAACTTGAGAATATCCAACGGCACTCCTCTCCACGAAACACAGCAAACATGATGTGACAGCCATGCGAAATAAGGTCGTCATCATGGCTGGCATGACCACCACAGCTAAGAACGGCAGAGTGATTGCTGCTGCCGCTGTTACAGAGGCTGCTGCTGGAACTTCTCCTCCCCTGCTGGCACAGCTACTGCTACCATGGCAGCAGCTGAAGCACTGGCACCAGCACAATCACCAGCCCCGCCACCACGACCACCAGCAACTTCGCCGTTACGACAACGACGAATGATGGTACTGCTACTACTGTTGCTACTCCCACTACTGCCACTGCAGCTGCGGTTACCACTACCACGGCTACTGCGGCATGAACTCCACTTCTGCTACCAGTCCGCCGCCAGAACGTGGTCGAGTTGTGATGCAGCGCTCAACCACAGCATCATTCACGACAGCAGTTTGCAACTTTTTGCAGCGAAGCCATCATCTGTTCATTCGTCCGTTGATGCTGGGGAAACGTGGGCTACGTTGAGAACCCCTGGCATCGGCCTCATGAAACGATACCTGCAGGGCGGCTGGGCCCTCATCTCGACGGGCGCGAGGTGATTCTTTACTTGCTAGTCCTGTCAACTGCTTGACTGTCACTACCGCTTCTATATAACATACAACCTGTTATAGCACCTCTGTTTCTATTTCTGTGTATGCAGCGCGGCCGTTCTTTGAACGAAGGCCGAACCCCTGGACTTGTCCGGGCGGTGGAAAACGAGACCGGACGGGCCTTCTGGAAACCCAGCAAACAAGGCGGCTCTCTTTGTCAGTCAGTCGCTGTGCATAAAGGGGTACGGTGACGTCGATCGTCTATTCTAACCAACTAGCGCGAAGATCCTGGTGTGTCGAATCTTCAAATGCAGAACACCTCGACTGAAACAAAGAGAGACAAAGATGCAATAAGGGCGGAATTGCAGGTGGTCATCCCCGGCTCTTGCAACACTCCCGATTCCATCTTGCCGTCGCTCAACTTGCTTGACTACTTCCTGCAGGCTCTCCACTTCTGTACACAGCATCTCCGAAACTCTGAGCCTTGGTATTTCTTTCGAGATCGCTTGAACGATCGGAAGACGGCATCAGGCGGGCTGTCACTCTTGGGGCAGCGCCAGTTTGATCACAGGTGCAACTATTGTACGACTGATCGCGATAGTAGATAGTGAATGAACGAGACAAACCGGTAAAGCAACATATGTACAGTAATAGTCGGCGATGGGAAGGCAATCAAAAAATATTGTCAATGGCCAGCTAAGGTGCTTATGGTGAGCAAGCTTACATTGACATGTTTGCCGAACGGCGACGACTCCCAAGTCAGAATTTGAGGACTAAATTGCTACGCAGAACTTGCGAGAGATACTGGGGTGAATGGGGTGTGTTGTCACATGGGACAGTGAAGTATGTAAGCCTGGAAGTTGCAAGATCATGTAGTCTCCGCCCACCTGAACAACGCTTCAGAAGCTCAGAAACCTCACAGACAGCATCAGGAACGAGGATGTTCGAGAATTATTTCGGTGCCCCTCAGCAAGAATGCAACGGCTTAAGAGCTTCTGTGGCGTCGACTGAATTGAGCTCCAATGCACTCGGCAAAGCAGTGGGAAGAAAGCACCACTGCGAATAACACGCTTCTGCGTGAATCGCTCGCAGCGAAGTAGGAAAAATCGCACAGAGTGCTGGATGGTGGTGCCAGGCGTTGCAAGCGTGGTTGAAGCCTCAATGAACTCGTAAGTTGCTGACGATGATCAACCCTGATAAGGCATGCAAAGCTTCGGACTTCAATTGCCAGGTACAGTAAGTACATCCTCGGAAATGGCCCGTTGACATCTGCCACCTGCTACACTCGTGCATCCCCTGCAGGTCCTGGGTGCAGATGCGACCCGTTTTTTGTCAGGTAGCGAGTGTGCAACAGGTCTATGAAAAGCAGGTTGCTCAGGTCATATCAGGACAAATTTCAGGAACCGACACAGCCTGAATCTGTGGCACCACGTTTCGAGCTGGGGTTTGTTCAATGACCATGCATGTACTTCATTGCAGGAAACTAACCAATGGAGTCGGCTCGGCATCCCCGAGTAGCCCCGGCTGCTACAGTCTTGGAGTTTGGAGGCAATGTTTGACTCGAAGGGTTGCCGAAGCAGAACTGTGTTCAGGCAGACTGTGGCGAAGCCAAGTCGGACCCTGTCACCGTTTCCAGCAGCTTTCGGCCAGCCCTGGCCGTCGTAGTCTCTGCAGAGCATGCTGCCGGCTCCTGCCCACTTCCCCCACAAGCTTGCAGATCCAATTTTTTGTGTTACAGTCCAGTACAAAAAAAGCAACTCAAGAAAGGTTCGGTGTTCTGCTACAGGGTTCGTAAGGTTTCGTTCGGCTTCTCGGGAGGCCGGGAGCGCGGTTTCGGAGACGAGAGGGTGAGGCTCAGGGCTTCTGGGGTGTAGCCTCTGAGCATCTTCCTTCGCGACTTGAACATCAAAATGCAGAACTCGGTATGGTAGGTCTTGGCAGCATCGGTGGATGCCTTCGTGGGCATGGCATCCAGGTTTCCCGAGCTCGGACGGCCAAAGAGATTCAGCAACTTAGCCCCTGAAGACTCCTGAAGCTTCCAAGCCCACATCGTCGGATAAGCTCTCAACCCTAAACCATAGCCCTGTTTGCCCTATTCATCCGCAAGCTGCTTAACAGCCCTCAACACCTAAACAATAAACCCTCCGAGCCCCAGCCATCGCAATGCCTTGGAGATGGGCAACAGCGAGCTGTCCAGGCGACAGGCGCTGACTGCATCCTGTCGGGCTCGTGGCTTTGGGGTTCAGGGCTGTTGGGCGGGTTTGGCTACGGCCAGGTAAGGTTCATCTGTTTGGGGCGGAGGGTGCAGTGCCGCGTGAAGATTCTGTTCCGAGTTTGGGACTGCGTTTGTTCCGAGTTTCTGGTTCCGTTCCGCCGACGGGCATTTCCGGTTTATGCACAGTATTACAGAGGTTGAAATATCTTGGCGAAGCTTTGCAAGCAGAAGCTTCCGTTTGAACAGGTCAAGCCACTGGAAGGCAAAAAACAGCCCTAAGCAGGAAACTCTCCACCCTAAATAAACAACATGCACATCCCAAGCCCCGTGGCCTTATTCACCTCCGCCAGCAACTCACTGGGGGCCACAGAACGTCCGCACTCTGCCGACCGCTGCACCGCGAGTACCACGGCTAAGCCTCTGCAAGGAATTCACAAAACAAAGCCGTCTGAAGATGCGACATGGCACAGTACAGAAATTTATCCCCAAACCCTGAAACTCCGACCTGAAGGACCGCCTGCGAAGGCCCCAAACCCTCCATAGGCCCAAGAAACTCTCCACGGCATCACGACCACTGCACACCTGCGCCGGCAACACCGCTCCATGCATGACAGCATGCTCAGATTATCGTCTTAGGCTCGAACTTTAAGAGCATGAGTGCCATGATCTGATTCTGCAGTTTGGTGTACGCATCAAGGACTTGCTTACGGAGCTGAAAGTCATGAATACCCTTGCTGCCACTGCATTTCTCATCGGCGACGATAACAACATGACAACATGTTTACCCTACACCTAGATACAACGACTCGGCGCTTGCCTTGTAATGTGACACAGTCCTTAATTAGGTGACCCTCCTTCCGCGCTCGGGCTAAGGGGGCTAAGGTCGCGGGTGCGGATTCGGCCCCCGGTTGCGATATCCCAGGAGAGGAGGATACACTGAGGCCTGAAAGTACTCATAAGGCTTGGTTCTGAGGGGTTGTGGAGCCTTTTCTGTGGATTTTAATGGGCCTTGGCTTGTTTTGCATGAGTTTTGCTGGCTTACTGGGTGAACTATCTTGCAGTGTCGGGGCTTTGGTTTCGGGTATTTCGGGACTAGTACTTAAAAGGGTTTAGGGTTCAGGTCGGAAGGTCGGGAGCATAGGATGAAGGATGGGTGTTTACCTCCTAGACCCTCCTGTATAAACCGCACAGACACAACTTAAAACGCCATGAGACCCCCCCCCCCCAAATTTCAACTCTCGGACCTCGAAACGGCTCGCGAACCCCAAAACCACCACCACCAATATGCCCCTTCACCGCCCTAGACCCTTGTATAGGAGATTATAAGGGGAAAGTCGCAAAAGACAGGCGGGCCATCCGAGACAAGGCGCAGGAACCTCTTCTCCTGGCAGCAGGGCCAAGGACCGCAAAGGCCCGCAAGGCCCGCATACGCGGCACGTGAAGACTCGGGAGGAGTCTTGCAAATTGTGCAAAAGCTCAAGATCAGCGAATCAGCTGCCAGTGCAATACAAGGATCAATACCTACCATGTGTGTTGGGCACACGAAACCGTCCTCGACAAACTCGGACAAAATGGTTCATCTGCAGAAGGAGCGGATCCTCCAAAGTCGATCGCAGAAGGGCGACGTTGATTGCAAAAGTGTGTTTGACAACTCATGGGCCCTGCTGCACTCATATCCAAACTCTGTCCAAAAGCCCTCAACTGAAAACCCGGAGCCTGAAACCCCCCCAGAAGCCCAAACCAGACAACCCTAGACCCATAAAATCTGGCAGGTTCATCAAGCAACACATCAAACACCGCAACCCCTGCCGGCCTCCATTTGGACCTTAGGGAACTTCAGTTCGGAACATAACAGCAGATCCGGAACAGTGTCGATGGGCCTCATGTTGGTCTCAAAAACCTTGAGTCGAACCAATGGATGGAGGAAATCTGTGCCGGTCAATGTCTGTGAACAGTTTAAAGCCTCTTCCGGACGCTTATTCAGGCTTTGAGGGTTTGGTTCCGACTCCAGACTTCCATCACATTCGACTGAATGAGAAGATTCGCATCCCGACTCGAAGCTGAAGGCCAAGCTTGGACGAGTTGATTCAGTCATGCCCTGGGCAACAGCTTACAACGGAATCGTCGTGCGCTAACCACGCCAGCCTGTGTGCACCCCTGAAGCTTCCATGAGCCCTTCGTGACATCTTGGTAGGCTCCGGGCCACGGGCTGCTCCACCGTCAGTGGGGCATCCCAGCCACGCTCGGCTGCGCCACGATAGCTGAAGCTGTGTAGGCTCGGAAAGCCCAGAGAACCTTGAGCGTGTATGTGACTGAGATAATCAAGAATGCGGGGACATGCTCATGGGGTGGTGTATCAGTACGAACACAGCATTGCAACACAGCAAGATAGCGGATGCCGCCTGTATGTCTCTAACAGCTGTGGCAAGTGGCAACGCTGCTTTGAACCTCTAGCAGTTTTCACAGATGTTGGATCCCTGATAAGAAACAAGACAGGAGCAAATGTACAAAGAAACAACCAACAGTGACACGGGTGAAGTAGCCTTAACGTGGAGCCGTGACAATAATTGAGCACCTCGGTGATAGAGCAGTGCCAAATTTACCATCTAGCTGAATCATATTTGGAACGTCGAGCATGTCAATGACTGACTTCAACACATAGAAATTGACAAAATGTCTCCCCTCTCCAGCTGCGAGGCGGGGATTGACCTGACCTACATCGCCTGGGCCTCTCCTGATCTCTCCTGCTTAGGGAACAACCTATTTTGTCGATGTAAGTTGCGGCCTGGCCGTGAAGATCTTTGCAAATCTTCTCTTACAGTTTCTGTATCACGACATAACTACACTGATGAATCAGCTCTCACCTCACCCCGTTCGGAAGGGGCAGATTCTCACATGAATTGTAGCTGCCGCCTGCCGAGAAACACATCGCGCTTGGTTGTCTCTACAATGCCGGAAAGTGTAGAATTAAAGATGTTGAGATGTGATCTCAGAGCGAAGACTCCGATTTTTTGGACGTGAGTCCCGTTGTTTCACTGTCTTGACGCCTGACCAGAACAACACATCGTGTTGGCGCCAGATTTGTTCCGCACTTGGATTGACATAGGCAAAGCGTTGGACACACACAGGCAAGTTGCTCCAAACGTTCTGCATCTTGACTTGGGGAAAACACATCAGAAGAAGTGCCTTACACCAAGTGCTACAAGTACCAACTTGAGCCGGCACGCATCACCATAGCCCGAGAACCTGCCTTCTTGCATAGCTGGGTGCTACTTTTCGCTGACAAGCATAACCACCTCTCAATCGGTTGATTATTATGCCCTTAGTGACGTCATACTCAGCTCAAGATTCCAGTCAGGATTTCTGCCAAGCTGCGCTGTGCTCCCATGAAGTGATAGCAGTCCCGCATGTCATTGCCCGGCACCTCAAAGCGTAAAGTGATGAGCCGTTGGATGAAGTCGCCGTCCAGCAGCCACGACTGGCGCAGCTGCTGGCCTACTGTCACGCTTGTCCGCTGCAAATCTGCGCGCTAGTCTGCTTAGCAAACACGATGGTCCCTCCCAAATGAAACTCTGCGATAACCCTCGCCGACCACACTGCAGCTTTGTGCAAAGGTGTGCTATTGGTCGCAGAAACATCATGAAAGACCGAAGCTAAGCTGTGATGAAACTTGAACTACACAGATGATAGACGTGACCCAGCCCTGGTCCAACTAGTCACTAGTGCATGCAGGCTGCCGGCGGGTATTTCTTGTTCTCCCCCGTGGTAAACCTGAGTGGGCATCGAAGTTTGCCTGCCTGTGACATATTAGCTGCGTCCGATGCTTTTCATGTTTCGAAGTCACTCCACGGCCAAAATGCTACTTCTGCGGAGCACTTTAACAGACAAAGCTTGAAATCACCGCTTCCACCAGCGGTTGTCACCTGTTCGCGCACTGCTCCTTCAGCAGACACAGCTTCTAGCAGGTCTGTTCACATGTCACAAATTTGTCGAGCCATGAAGACACCTGGATGGCATTGACTTATTGCGAGGGAGCGTCAGTCGGTTCAAGAGCGTAGGTTCGCTGCCTTGTTTTGATGCTCAGCGACTCGTCTGCTTTGAGGATGCCTCGTACTTTCAACTTCGAAGACAAGAGAGGTTTGGAGAGGCAACGGCTGCACAGTTGTATCGATCCACAACCGAATTTCCGTGTAGTTCCCTACCTGCTTCTGGATGTTAATCTCTTCTTGCGAAAACTGCGAAAACAGGATCTTCACTCCTCTGGAACAACAGGCGGGCGTGTTTCGCGCAACTTTTCCACCACTCGCTCTCCGGAAGCCAAGGATGTTTCGTTCAAGCTTTGATGAGCTTCAGGGCCTGTGCACGCGCCGCAGCTTACAACAAGCTTCTGCGAGAATGCATACCTACTTTTCTGCGCACCTCATCACCTGGGCATCAGGCGACTGCTCCTCTGACCCTTCCTCTGTAGACAAGCATTGCGCGACTTCCGTAAGATCCAATTCCAAAGAAACGTAGAAACAACCCCATAACACCCCCATAAATCAAGCCCTAAACTAGACTCTGTGAAGCGCCCGAGCAGCTCATAGCTCCAGGGAGCTGGGGCGGCATCCGTAAAGAAGAGGGTGCCTGTGGTGGTCTCCAGCTGCCCGATCCCATATAAAGTGAGGCTGGGATGCTTTACTTCTCTGAGGGGGTTTGCTCAAAGCGATCTGAAAGCAGAAGGAAGTTATGTTGGCAAACGCTCAATCTGAATCTGATAACTAGTGTTGGCACTGCCAGCAGAACTTGAAGCAACTAAGTGTGGAATGCTTACGCTGGCGTCAATATCCGAAAGTCTGGTCTGGCCTACAGCGCCATGGTCGAAGGTCACTGTGATGCCACCGGAGTCTTCGACCTTCGCAGCTATACTTGCAACAAATCTTAGTAGTGATGAAAGACCCAAATATCACTCGCATCTGTGTCGAGTGCCATGTGATTCATCATGTGATGACAACAGCATGCTAAGACACAGCCGTAAGAGTCTGAGTAGCCAGAGTCGTTGCCTTCCATCGGACCACCCAGTCAACAAGCTCAATATTGTGCACTGTGGAGACTGGACACAGAACTGAAATGACGAGTTGGAAGTCTGCACGTCTTCTCCGAAGGAGCATAACGGCATTCTTCAATCGATGCCTTCCGATGCCTTCTTAGCTGAGAATAGCCTACGTTCCGGCAATGCTGCCTGAGCGGCTACCAGGAGACTTACAACATCTCAGAACTGATTCTGGGCTGCTGGACGCGAGACGTTGCCTTGTATGTACGTATGTATGTATGTATGTGTATGTATATGTATAGATAGATAGAAAGATACATCTATATATTTATATATATATATACACATATACACACACATGGAGTCGTCTCTCGGTAGGCTGATCTACCGAGCCACTTCGGGGAGGCAGGACATAAAACGAGTCATGGCAAACCTTCGGCTGCAACGTCCACATAAAGGGGGCCATGCTTAGATCACGTATGCACTCCCACCGCTCCGGACGCGGAAGCAGCCCGTAGTTTGTTACAGTGTTGCTGCATGAGCACCCCGTTTCCGAAACCCTGGCCGCTGAGCACCTCTTCACCACGTGCTGCACTGCTGGTCATGGCAAAGACCTTGGTGATTTCGTGGCCAGTGATAAAGCCTCGGCTGGAGTTTCGGGACATTTGGCGTTTGAACGAGATGTCATGTCACGTTCTGCAGCAGTAAGAAGTCAAAGGCAGTCTGCAGGTATTCTACTTCACGAGTAACACTGCGAAGACATCACGTCCCCGACTACCTAGGACATACCAGTTCAAGGGGGGAGGGTGGGACCGGTGCTTGGCCCAATGACGCATCAGGTCCAGGTCGTGGATCGTGTTGATCAGGATGGGGCCGCCGACACCCTGCAGTCCACCTAACTCTACAAGCCCTAAACCATGAAGCCCCGAAGCTTCTCTAACTCCGTGGAAGCATGAACACCCGGAGCTTGCTTCGACTTCTGATGTCAAGCCTGCACGACTGCTGAAGTAGCTGCCCAATTGTGCCTTTCCACATCTAGTTCTATCGCCTTGACATTCAACATTTAAGAGAGGTGTGGGTGGGTGTGGGTGTGTGTGTGTGTGTGTGTGTGAGGGTGTGTGCGTATAAATATTAGCTCACGCCCCCCCCCCATGATCCAGCCGAGCCTGCTTTTCGGAAGCAGTGGATCATGGGCGGTGGGCAACCTCCGATGCGAAAACATCGGCAGGCATCAAATTTTCCCAAAATTCCTGAAGCCTGAAACGCGAAAACATTGGCAGGGATCAAATTTCCCCAAAATTACCAAAATCTGAGCAACTATGGCCCCCGCACTCCCCATAGATGCCAGGATTTTAGGAATTTTGGGGAAATTTGATCCCTGCTAGTGTTGTCGCATTTCAGGCTTTAGAAATTTTGCGGAAATTTGAGCCTGGCAGCATTTTAGCAACCTCGGATGCGAAAACATCGACAGGGATCGACTTTCTCAAGATTTTTTGAAGCCTGAAAAAATGCAAAAGGTAATAGGGGAACAGTGCACCATGTACTATTCCAACCTGTTTGTGTTTGTGGATGGCTTAGAACGTGGTGGCGACGTGGCTCTCTAGCTTTCGTCTTCTCAATGTTGAGAGACATCGGATCTAGCCAGCAGATAAGCTTATAAGCTCCGCGATTTCAGATTGCAAGGTAAATGGCTCTTCTGGTTGTATTACATAAGTAAGTGAGCCTGCACGTGCTTCAGCTACCAACGGTACTAACGCTTCTTTCATCCAGCAAAATCACAACTGTAGTTAAGAACAGCTTTCCCCAAACAATAGAAGAACAGCTGCACTCTGATACTATTGAAACCTACCTGTGGTTGTGGATACTCTAGAACGCCTTATGCAAACGCAAATGTCTGTTGAACCTGACATCGTGTGTAGATATTGTCGAGTTCTTGCTTCTTCAGTGTGGTAAGAACTTGCTAACAGTTTCGAACCTTGCCCGCTGTAGAAAAACCAGTTTCTTGTATTTCAGATTCAAGACTAAAGAAGCTGATAGGCTCCGTTATTTCATACTGCAAGATAAATGACTGTTTCTTGTGTATTACAGAAAATGAGTTCCCACTAATACCCCTTTGCCTTATCAATTTTAGGGTTCCATTATTAAAACTGGATACCCGGAAAAAAGGGTAACCTCATTATGAAGGGGACATTGGGGAACCTAGCAAATGGGCTTCAATTGCTTCAATTCTAATTCTTCTTTCATCGAGTGTGCAAGTAGTACGGGGCAAGAGAGCTCGATGAAGTTCTGAGCCGGGATCGTCTTTCATCTTTGTAAGCGAAAACAGCAAATGTGTTTAGCATATGACGTTTTACTAGCAGAGGAGCAACTCATGCTTTCCAGAAAAATGTTTATCTATTCCCACGAAGCCTTACAAGGTATAGAGGTGTGCTTCTTTCTAAGAGGAGAAGAAGGCGAGGGATCTTTACTTGGTCTTAGCCTTTTTTCTTGCTGCTAGCACACGAAAATTTGACTTGTCATTCTGGTTTTCGTGTTATAAAGCGTAAGAAGCTCGACATACCACCGAATGTATTTGGAATTTGGTGGAGGGAGACCAGTTTCTTTTCCGAAACATTCAGATTTAATTTTGTAGTATTGGCAGTTTGTAAGGGCTCGTTGAGTTCCAGCCCCAGGCATTGTTTGTGATCAAACAGGATTTTTAATGACAGAAAATAACACCAACTGAGCAAAAACAACTGCGGTGTCCTTTGTCTTTCTTAGCTGAGAAGGGCTCAGGTGTTTCAGCGCGGACACAGAACCAGATTCTGGTTTGGGTTTTGGGTGGTTTACATATACCAGAAAAGAGCACAATAAGCAGAGGTCAGTATATGTGAAGTGGAGAAACCCTCGCAAATACCGATGGTTTATGGACTTCGGAGAAGGCATTCGGAGACACAGTACTGTAGACGAACAGCTGACAAGAAGGCTGGGCTGGATCATGAGGGGGTGTGACAAGATGTTACATTATACGTATAAAAGCATACATACATGACCAAACCAAACCAAGCCATTCCAAAATCAGAACTCCTAAAACCTTTGCAGAAGACCCTGTGTAAAAAAAAGTGTCACAGTGTATCAGCAAACCCTGTCCAACAAAAGACCATGTGTAACAGAAGACTCTGTGCAACAGAAAACCCTTTCTAAATTCTAAGCCTGAACGATCGGAAACCAGTTCTTAACCGACCTATACCCGCAATTCGTATACATGCATGTATGCACATGTGTACATACATATGTATATATATATATGTTTATGTATACATTCTATACATATAGATGAATATACTAATTGCTGTTTGTATATGTGTGTGAGTGTGTTTGTACATATACCTATACATGTATCAATGCAGCAGAGTAGATAAAAATCTATGGACATGTCGACATACTGTGTCAGAACAGGTGCACTGTTTCGTGCGGTGCTGCGTTTGTCGTTTTGAGGAGCCGTCACCTTCCGTCTTCGCCACTCCAGCGCCGGGTCGTCTTTGCAGAAGTAGGAATCGGGTTTCAGCAATGAGAACTCCTGGGCACACGAAAGGCATTAGGTCGGCGATCAGCCGCTGCTGTTGAGAATGCCGGAAAGTTCCGGAAAGTTTCAATGGGCTGCCGTGCGTGGCACCGCTGTGAAGTGTTGCGTTGTGCAGGATGCTCTTCGATGCACCTATGCCGAATCAGAACCTGTCTCACATCAAGGTCCCGATAGTGAAGACCGGTGGCCATATTCACACCACGTAGAGGCCCGAAGTCCTGATCCTTAGGGCAGGATGGTAGAGATAAGGACCTCTGCAGAGGGAATGACTCGCACACATGTAAGAGCAACATCGAATTCGTTTTGGGCTCTGCATTGCAACACACACATACATGCACACATTGTGGGTCAGCAGATGTGCGTAGAACCTGTCTCATGTGTTTCACGTCCCTGGCATCCAAGCCCTCACTACCTTTGCGATGACGGCCGATCAGAACCTTCTCGAAGCACTCACGGTCACATATTGACAAACCCCATTGGCCCTGTGATTCGGAAAGTAGGTGCTCGTCACAAACGGCCAGCCAGAATCGCAGTTGTGCCAGTGTTCTATGTGTTTCAATGACACATATAACGTATGATACATACCAGGATGCAGCCCTGCAGTCATCTTACTAGAACTGAATGAACCATTCCTTCCCCCGTCTGTTCGATCCATGGGCCGTAACCACCTGACGCGCTCGCTTCACAAGCCGTGAGTGGCGGCGCTGGTGNCAACGAGGACCACCACGCCCGCCGAGTCTGTAACACCTCGCGATGGAGCTTGGGAGCCGTCATGATAGCTCTGGGGTTCGGGGCATGTGAGCTGTCGCCAACTTGCAATCCCTGTGGAAGCGTGGCAGTTTGTGTAGGCGCGCCATCTGCAACGAACGCTGATGAAGAAGGCAGTTCCATGCATGCCGAAGAGCCACAAGCCTTCCAAGTACCTGCTTCACTTCCGACTTCCGAATTTCGAAATCAAAATATTGAAAATTCAGCAGAGAAATACAGCCAGCTCGAAAACATTAACCTCTACGTCAACATGGAGCAACCCAAAGGTCCAAGAAGGAAGCAGGCCTGGCACAAAATTTCAAGCCAAGCTGCTGAGAAGCTCTGCTGCCTCGAGTTGACAGCTATGCCACTTCTGAAAAATATGTACTTTACATCAACGCAAGCCAGCTCGAACATGAGTGCTTCTTCTCACATTTACTTGTATTCGCATCATGCTTGCGACCGGACGACAACACAGCCGCTGATTGGTTCCGTTTGCGGGCTATGTCTCTACATCTTCATTTCGCAAGCTTTGCACATTTGCATGCATTCATTCGGGTTTCACTCGTCCTCATGGCAGGGTGTGACGTCATCCGACTGCATCGCCATCCTTCACATCTACAGTGCGACCGTAAACTGCAGGTGATGCACCAGTCTTCTTCTTCACATCCTCCTGACTACAGCTTGCGGAGTTTTGGAAACACACTGTGCAAAACGATGAGGATCCGACTCGCTTGCACGACGGAACCACATTGCAAGCGGCCTACTCCACGAAAAGCATGCCATGCTAATCAGAGCAGCATGATAGCGGCCGGCAGCTCATGAAGGATAAACAATGCCAAGGAAACGAGCAATGAAGGGATCTCTCACTTCAGGTCCATTTTCAAGGGTTGCTCAGGAACTCCTCTCAAAGGAGGTGCCTTATGGGGAGCCCCAATTCGAAGAGCCCTGCAGCCCGATGCTCGAGCCTCACATGTCACACGACGAGGCCCTGGAACAGGCCAATGCGAGCTATGCTAGCAATTTTAAAGGCACTCGGAACAGCATCCAACCTGACGGAAAGACTTTGTACGGACAGTGAGAATAAGAGCAGCAGCATCCTCCCTGATCACCAAAGTCACAAACGATAACGATAACTACAGGAACAACACATGCATCTAGCACCAGCACCAAGAAACGCAGCGAGACGATTAACTGTCGCAAAACCCAGATTGCAAATTGCGGCCAAAGTCTGGGACTGTGCCGTATAATAGTCCTCATGTGACTATCAAAGCAAAGTCGTGGCAGTCAGTACGCTCCCCTGCACCCTGCAACCGGCCCCACCCTCCCATGCCCCTTGCGATCGAGTTTGCGCTTTGAAGGTCGTGGCAAATGGGCTTCTCGATCAGCAATGCTTTCAAGGTGCCACCTGAAGGGTTTAGGGCTTCATGGTGCTGGTTCAAAGGCGGAGAATTGGAAGCATTGCGTGGCGTAGGCGGTCTCAGTGCTTGTGGTTTTGTTAAGGGCTGCACGAAAGCAACAGACTATTTATAAGAGGAGTAGCTGCAGTACCCAAAGTCTTATTGGCGAACATGTAGGGATGAAGCTCGACAATAATTGCAATGCCGGATCGGATATGGATATGGCGCAACACAGCCAAAGGACGTGATCAAAACAGAGACTGAGTCTTCAAGAACGAAGCAAGTTATGATGGTGAATGTAGTAGCCATGCATAGGAAAAAACCAACACCCAGTGTAGTGTTTGTCCATCCCTCCACGCCTCCATCCGACATCCGTTTTGATTTCCTTCATAAGACTATTTGTTGCTCTGTTGGCGACTGTGCACAGCAGGTGCCATCACAGCTCGTTTCGCCCGCGTCGGAGAGTGAAATTTTGCAGCAAGCTGTTCCGGCTTTAATGCTCTAGACTCCAGTCCTGGCAGGGTCCCCTGAACCCACTGCCCCACCTTAAACCCGAAACCTTAAAGTCAAACCAATTACTACGGCGTACACCCACATATATACACACCACCTACCTACCTACCTGCCTACCTACCTAACTACGTACGCACGCACATACGTACGTAGATACATACATACATACTCGCAGACGTGTGCAAATTCTGCACGAATGGTCTTTATCATTCTCAGTAGAAGTATAGAGTGTTGTCCAAGAGCGTAATGTGAACCCATGCATGTACAGACATATGCATACATCGGCGTGTTACATGCATACATATATATGTATATACATATGCTAGGTTCCTGAGTAGCCCCTTTATAATAAGGGTACCCTTTTTCCGAATATTCAGTTTTAATAAGTGGACCCTAAACCAAAAAGGGCAAAAGGGTACCACTCAGGAACCTAGTATGTGTATATATATATATATATTCACTGTACACATACACATCAAATGAATAAAGCTGGTCTTAGCAAGGCGTATAACCGTGCGCAGGCATGCTCACGAACCTAAGCTGTATCACATCTCCCGTGCCTCGGCCTTCTACCCTGCGAAGCTTTGTGCCTTCGATGCAGGCCTCTTGGAGAAATGAGATCAGTTTAAGGTTGATTCCGCTTTCGTTGGCTTGAGGGTTCAGTGCTGCGGCTTCAGAGCGTAGAGTGTTCAGGATTTGGGGTTGGCATGGCTTGACGCTTTCAGAAGGACTGAGGGCTTCTGTTGTTCTTGAGCTTCTTTTTCCGCCTAAGGTGCAAGCCGTCGCTGAGGGCTTCAGGTTGCAGGATTTGTGGTTTCAGGACGATGATACAAAGCTTAATAATGGAGAACTGTTGAGACTGAGACTTCAAGGCCGTAGGGCCTTAGTGTTAATCTTGCAGCGATGTCCCCCGATCCGACAATGGTCCGACAACAAAGCGTGCCGGTTTCAGATAGCCATTGCCGTGCGAGAAGCTCATCCACTGTTGGTCGGTCTGTCATGAAATCCTTCTGTCGGCTGTTTATGTTATTGTACCTGGCCTGCTCTCATGACAGTGGGGTACAACTTTAACTCTCTCTGCACATGCACCTCAAAGCAGTTTTGCGCTGGGCCAAAGAAGCCGCCTGCGTTAACGCCAAGTGGAGGTGAGTTGGCGCGGCGATGACGACTCCGTCAAGGGCCTCCTGGCGCGCCATCTCCTGTCGTGGAAAAAGAAGTAGGGCACAGGTTTACGCAGAACTGGTTTGGTGGAGCTGTGGTGGTCGGTCTGGCGTTGCAGAGCACGTCCCAAAAATTATTCCTGACGCTAAATGCGCTCTGAAAGCTAAAGGTCGTCACCCGGCACACTGTGAAATCGAAGAGTGTAGCACAAAACAGCTGATGCCGTTAACATGTTTGCTTTCAGTACATGAGCTGCCACACATATACGTATGCATCTGTACATATTCATGCATATAGATACATATACATACATAGCCACACATAGACATTCGTGCACGCATGCATGTATGCATGCATGTAGTGTATATATACATATGCTCTGTACGGGCCTGTGCATATACATGAACATGCGCATGCACATGTACCTATATAACTAATTAAATTACGAACACATATACAAAGACAGAAAGTAGAATCGAAGTAGATTACTACAAAAATGAAACAACAACTAAACTAACTGCACGTACATATATATATATATATAGAAAAGTACGTGCACACATTCCCGCCTTCGCGTCAACGTACAGTGGCACTTGCAGCTGCTCGGCCAGGGCCGTATCATCTGCACGCCGCTGACAGATGCAGGCCAGCTCTACCTTGGAGTTGGGGGCTAAGGAGCGTCTAAAGCTTACAGACTCTGTAAGGCTTACTGCAAGTGTCCAGGCTCCGGTCACAGGAATGAGTTTACACAACAAGGGGCCATGTGTGTTATGCTTCCTCGTCGTGCTTCGCTTCGGTGTTGGTTCCGATCTCTGCTTCCGCAATGCATCATCGACGGCTGGTTCACGGGACATGGCGGAGTGAAGACACACACATGTAGATCCCGGTCTGTGCCGGTTGTCGATGTTCATTTTTCTCCATCTCGCTTGATCTTGGCTTCTTCTTGACTTTCGTCCTTCATATCTGCTCCAATTGATGACTATGAAGAAGGGTTCCTGAAACCTGACAAGACAAAGAGGATGTAGATGCATTTACAACAGAGACTTTGAAGTTGGTGGACTCAGAAGGCTCATCTCTAGGCAATCCGCAGTGAAACACTGCAGGTACGTGGTTCCAGCGTCCCAGAACCATATCAGCACACTCTGAAAGGTCTTTGTTAGATGCCCACTCTTCAGGTGTGCGGCACCCCCCTGCACTTTTTCATTGTGAGTAATCTCTTCTTGGTAATTCACGAGCTACCACACAAAACTTGACTATGATTCCTTGGGTACAGGTGTTCCACACACATTCACATACACATTGACATGCTGTCCATGCATAGGGGACATAGCTTCAAGTCAGCTCCCAAGCCAAGAAAATGTAACTGAAACGAGTGTGCCCTTGGATTCTTTGGTGTCGGGTCCTGAATCCCACCCTCTGCAAGGCTACCGCAACCACGGCAAGCACAACAACAGAAGGCACAACTGCGTCCAACAAGAAAAAACAAGTACGTGCGCAACAACAAGCAAGACGAAAAACAAAGGAGGCGATAGCGCTACCAGGAGACCTGCGTGACGCTTCTGCTTATAAGGCTGAGGGCTAAGGCTCAAGATGCAATGGAAAGTTGAACACATCCAAATGACCGACAAACCCCCGGTCCCCCCCCCCCTCCAGCGACGAAGCACATCATCGTCTGCGGCCAAGCGCTTGAGAAGTAGACCTCAAATGCTTGGTCTCGCCATGAGATCCGGCCAGGACGGGTTCAACCTGAAATTATGTGAAACTGCAAGGATGGCGCAGTCCAGAGGTTCTGATGCGAGGACAACGGGAACGTATCCAGATCGCTGAACCCCAAATCAATCCTCTAGTCTCTCAGTGCACCCTGTTGGAAACCTCAAAGCACCCTGTAGCCAGCTATGAGGATTGCTCTGGAAGATGCGGACAGCCCTTTACGAAAAAACCACGACGACGACTGCAACTGCTGCTGTCACTCCTACAATTTGCAGTTGTCACAACAACAACCACTACTACTACTCCTGCTGCTGCTACCTCTACTACTACTAACCCTACCAACCCTACCACCACCAGAAGTAGCCGTAGCTGTGTGAGGGTAGCCGTCGCGGTGGCTATGCAGTTGATGATTGGACGTTCTTGTCAGGTAAAATAATCCCTGACTGGGCTGCGTAAGCCCCAGGACTGCTCCCTCCAGCTTAAGCTGGAGGCGACGAGGCGCAGTGTGCACGGCCGACGAGTGGGCCGGCTCCCACCACACCCACACGGCACGGCATTGCCGGCAAAGGTACTGTAAGCTAAGACATGCTAGACATATGACTCTGCTACGACCACGCAGGAGCCACTTGTAGAATGCTGTTCTATCACTTTTTGGCTTCAGGTCCCCCCAGGTTGCTCTCTTGGTTTTCGTCCATGGAAGCTGCTAAGCTGCGATGGTGGAAGGAGCGGCAACCAAGAGGTGCACGGAAACTACTATGAAGCTTTATCTCAATCAATGTTTCCTACTAGTACGAAGCTAGCACGAGGCATAGACACCTCTAGCATGGTTTGAGGCGAGGCTGGGTATTTGTAGTGCTGCAGCTGACGGGGAACCTGAGCAGACCGTGAAGTTTGCTGAAGCCTTAGTGAAGTCAAAGATTCCGTGCCCTTTGCTGCTCCTCCGTCTCACCCTCAATGTGTACCTGGGCGGAATGGTTGTAGTAGTATTTGCTGTTGTTGGGTCTAAGGCCTAGGGAGTTCTACCGGTCGAGATGCCGCTTTCATCAAAGAGCAAAAATAAACAGCCTGCACTAGGCGTGTAATTAGCAACACTGCTTCATCCATCTGCTTCGCACGCCTCATTGTGATGCCATGTGATCCTTTCTCCAACTCCCATCTGCACCGTGCAGCTCTCAAGACTGTTGCCCGTCTCGATTTGAGCTCTGGACATGCTGCGGCATTGCTGCCTCTTCATCTGTTTGCCACTTGTCGCCTGCAACAGCAATACTGCCAACCTCACCGACGGCATGTTGGCAACTAGGCGCTTATGCTGCTTTCTTCATCTTCGGCATCCGGTTCGCTTGAGGCCCGGATTCTGGAATTAGATCAGATCAGGGCTCTGAGAAGGTATGTTCTACTTTGCGTTTGCGCGCTTCCGGTGAAGTTGCCAACATGAGCAAGGGCGTGCCGATATCTCGGCCACGGATGAAGATCTTGCAGCCGGTCGTGTCCTTCTGCAGTCAGCTTAACAGGTGCCAAGGCGACACGAGGTCCAAATCAAGTAGAATACGAAGTTTTGGCACACCTTCTTATTTCCTGTGCACATCAAAGAAAAGCTTTGCCCCGCGAAAGATGATACTCCTTATGTTAGCTGTAGCAAATGACTCGAAGACAGTAATCAAGGCCCCTTTATGTGCCCGAAACACCTTGTGCTCCGAGGTCCTGTAGCCTTTTGTGGTTGACACCACGAGGTCCGATAATGACGCCCATGAAGGGAGCCTGCACAAACAAAGTCATTCGCCATCGCGACGGAAGCAGCCGCAACGTAGATCAGAAGTGAGCTCGGCTCTCTAAGGTCTGTCCTTGAAGCCCAACAAGACCGCAGGAAGCAACAAACCACCTGGCCTGAGGAAACTTCTCCTGGGATTCAGGCTGTGTGGCGTGATCCGCTAGAGATTCTCGGCAGTTTGGGTCTCTCATGAGTTTAAAAAGTATGTCAGCCGGACAGGCGAGAAAGGCGACATGTAATTTTAAGCTACAACCTTGAGTTTCGGCCATGTGTCATTTCTGTCCTGCTTGCTAAATCTATCCATCAACTCCTGAACTCCACACAGCCCTTAGATCCTGGCAGCTACTGGTATCAAAGCCCAAGCTTGGAATAAATCTTTCTGCGGCTCGATGGGGATGATGATCTTCTTCATCAACTTCGCAGGTTTCCAATCAACAGGCGGCAGGTAGCCGTCAACGTGTTTGATCATGTACCTGAGACTCGGTGCTTCATCAAAATACAATACCTGTACTCTAGTTCACAAATGAAGTGGGAGGGTCGGGTTAGTCGTGGCCAATGCCTGTACTCGAGCTACTTCGTGTTGCGAGGGTAATGTGGTGGGGCATCGATGTCCATAGGCCAGCGATGCCCGACATTTTGGAGCTGGCCGAGGCTGGCCCCCCTAAGCTCCTTCGGAGTTCTGGGAATAGCCTGGGCTCACGTGCCTCTTGCTGGGGCAGCGGCCGAATCAGTCTGTTGTACTCGGCAGTCATGCCTTTCCTGCGTCAGCTAAGCGCCAGACAAGAATGATACATCTATTTCTATTTCTCTATACACACATCTCTCTCGCTGCATATATATGTATATATGTATGTGTGTGTGTTTATCATGCGGTATATCCATCTATATATGTATATCTGTATCTCGGTGTGTGTTTGTTCAGAGCATGCTGGTAATGCAGCTGAGGGATTGTTTCTGCCACACAGCGGCTAGCGCCATCGAGCCCCAGCACACTTCAAGAGCTTCCGCGTCATCTCATCGTTCAGGGCCAGCTGCATTGCCCCCTTCATATCTAGCGACAGCTACCTATGACGATGATCATGCTGAAGTTCGAAGGATAGGGGATGCTTTGGTCTTTTGTGAGTGGACCCGCCACCCTAAACGTCGAAGTCTACAAGGATCAGAAAACCCAGCTCCCAGCACCTGATTCGGACATCCCGCGTGTTCAGGCGGTTGCCGCCCTTGTCGTACACAGGAGGCGGTGACGGCGGCCTGGGCTGATTGCAGCAGAAACAGCGGCAGACGCACGCGCGTGCACGCTCGCGCGCACACAGACGCAAGGCCACTCAGTGCCTTTCAGACTTGCGCAATGTCAAAGAGCCCTGAGGCCCCTGAGGCCTTGAAGTGCGGAAACTGCAAGGCTAAAGGCTCGGGCCGGATGTCTGGATCTACATCTTCAAGCTCGTGAGCCTCGCTTCCACTCTCATGTTGGTTGCCCCTCCTTTTACTATGAGGGGCTCACAGAGCTGTCCTGTCCATTTGGGGGCTGTCGGCACCATTCGGCACCAGAACAAAGTTAGTTAGTTTGATAAGTTGGCTTCAGGTGTGTTTTGCATCAAGGGTCATTACAGTAGGAATCATGAGGGGAGTTGCATCGCCAGAACACCTGCAACTATATCCTTTGAACTCTGCAACAGTAACTGCTCGGACAGATGGAAGCACAGTCACGTTCAGCAAAACAGCTTCACTTACGCTTCGCCGTACTCGGCAATACAAGCAGCACCTCGACTCCCTTGTCGAATCCGAAACTCCACAGTCCTCGACAGCCCTCATACTTTACAGGCCTGGATTTTTCTGTGGAGATCTTCTAATCGCTGTTCTCGGAGAAACTGGTCGATCTCCTGAGTCTGATGTCGCGACTATTGGGATGAATGCTTTGGGTCGCGAGAGGACGGAGAACTGCCAAAGAAGGAAGAATCGAGAATGCTGCTGTGGCTTTGCAGGCCGGCGCTGCTGGTGGTTGTAAGAGATACGAGTAATTAGCAGCTTGGAAGCATTCAGAGTCCAGGGCTACAGCGTGCCTAGGAATCAACTTCGAGGGATGTATAGGATTCGGGAGCTCCTTCTCAGGAAGACAACTGTCATGAACGGAGCAAGGAAGGCGTAACTTTTCGGTTCGGGACGTGCTGGACTCGGTTCACGTCCATCCGTACGGTCTCATTCAGGCCGAGGCTCTACCGTGGTCGCAAGCTCTGCTACCAATCCGAATTGCGAAGTCGTGAAAGAATCGCTCCTGACTTCCTGGAACCCTAGAAGCCCTGCCATGCTCCGCCTAAGAAAATACAGGCGGCGCACCTTTTCAGAGAGTCCCATTGGCAAATCCACATAGCTCAATGGTTTGTACCTGGCAAGAGCTTTACACTCAATTCGCCTGTCAATCGCAAGTCTGTACTTGCATTCATTCACTTGCACCTCCAGCCTCCACAGGTGGAAGGGGGGATGTACGAGAACGCAAAAGGAAGATGCCCTGATTGCAAAGTACAGCCTCCACTGAACGTCTACAGCAAGCCTAAACACTGATCTGGCGCACGGCTTGTCGTCAGGCAGGCCCCATCGCTTGCCCTTCTTTGCTACCTGCATCTTAACGAGATACCATCACGGAAAATAATCAAGATCAACCTAAGCTCTAAAGCATGAGAGCCTTAAACAACGTAACAAGTTCGCTGCAGTACCAAATTTGACAAGTAGCACGTGCAGCACGCCTACAGGAATCATCAATCGAAGGTTCAACATGCCCCGTCCGACAATTGGTTCCTTCGTGCGAGGTTGGAAACGGCATTCTTCAGGTTCCCAGTAGGGGGCTGGCTTTGCACTCCGACCATCTCGACCGTCGCTTGGGGCCGTCATCGAAGGCAGCGATTGTCTCCTTCCAGCAGCTAGAGCTAGAACCTGCAGTCTGCATGCTGTGGAGATTGTAGAGTTTGGGCAAGTTGTGCCTGCCTTCTCTGAGTGCTACTTTGGCAGGAGTTTGGCAAAGAGCATTGCGCGACGAAGAGCAGCTCCTTATGTCTCACGCCAGCCAGCACAATGGCCGAGGTGAGGTCGGAGGCAACCTGTTCAGAAAGCTTGCGACACGGAGGGGCCACGAACAAAAAACATGCACAAGAAAATGAGAAGGTAGCCCCTGCAAAACATTCCGCACCGCTCCTCGAAGCTGAAACAGTATCAAAAGGTGAAAGCACAGTTCAGTACAAATCTTTGCAAGCCATCTCACGAGCACAGACGTCGCAGTTCACTCTGGTTGCAGGGGAGCACCCCACAACATCTGCAAGGATCCCGAAAGCCTTCCCAAGCCAAGACGATTAACACATGTGTACGTCGTAGAAGAGCTCGCACATGCAAGCAAAGGAAAGCTGTGTATGTATAAACATCTGCGTAATATATGTGATATATATATATATATATGTATACGCACATGTACAAACATGTGTACAAACATTTGCTGCATAACTGGGATTATCTCTTTAAGCACTTGCACGGCATGGTTTGTACGAACCTATATGTGAGCCGACATGTGCTGTGTGTAAATGTGTGCGTATATAGATATATGTGCATGCATACCTACGTACATGCGTACAGACATACACACACATACATACATACATACATACATACATACATACATACAAGGTCCGTCCACCATGCATCCATCCATCCTTCCATCCATCCATGCATGAATTTTACACACACATACATGTGTAATTGTGTGTATATATACATATACACACACATGCCTGCATGCATACACTCACACAAAGTGCATAACAGCATATAGCTACCAACCGTATACATATATATATATGTGTGTGTAGAGATGTGTGTGTGTATGTGTTTGTATCTGTGTATTTCTTTACTTGCCTTGTTTATCTAGCTTCTTGCCCCCCAAAAAGGAACCAAGCGTGTGTGTGTGTGTATGTATATATATTTATATATTCGCGTGGGTGTAGGTGTGTGCGTGTTTGATGTATGCATGCCTGTATGCATGAATGCACATGTGGACGTATGTACGTATCTATGCAAGTATGTATTGTGGCACAGTATGTATTTATGTAAGTACGTATATGTGTATATGCGCATACCTGCATGTATGTATCTGTATATGTAAGGTGTACACATGCGCAGACGTGCATGTAAAGGTGAGCATATGTAACTGTATGCTGTATTCATGTAGTTATATACGTATATATGTATACGTATATAGCCAAGGAGATGGGGAACGAGCGAGAGAGAGGGAGGGAGAGAGAGAGAGAGAGACAAAGAGAGAGAGAGAGCGAGAGCGAGAGCGATAGGGAGAGGGAGAGGGAGAGAGAGAGCCAGGGGCCAAACAACACATACACAGAGGGAGAGGGAGAGGGAGAGAGAGAGCCAGGGGCCAAACAACACATACACACAAAAAGGAAGAGAGAAACTTGAACACGTGCTTCTAAAAAC
Source organism: Symbiodinium sp. clade A Y106 (assembly GCA_003297005.1). NCBI lineage: Eukaryota > Dinophyceae > Suessiales > Symbiodiniaceae > Symbiodinium > Symbiodinium sp. clade A. The sequence continues at coordinate 108,657 of BGNK01001722.1, read as the reverse complement.
CAGCTGCCACCGCTCTGGACTGGTGGTTGCATCAAGTTCAGATCTTCTCCCTAGCAGCCAGCACTGCGAGCTGGAGTTTGTGCCATGAGAGGGAAATGATCTCTTATCGTAGAGCTTCGGGCGGCAGAACAGCCGCAGTTTTGCACAACGGGCTTGAAGTGCATTCGTAAGACACTAAACCCTGAGTCGGTTATGCTGAGCTTTCGGCCATGTCATCTGGAAGGGCTGTCATCTCGACGTGACTATGTACACACCTCTCCCCACCTCATTGCACGTCTGACGAAAATACATGTGAACTCACCGTGTTGAAACCATGTCAACCTTCCAGTTAATAGCGGTATGACCGAAGAATGCGTTTGATGGCTCGCGTAAACGTGCGCAGCTGCTCTCCCTAAGCACTTCTGAAATGCTGAGCCGAACAGATTCTACCTGCGAATACTGGTAACAGTAGTAGTAGCAGTAGTCGTCGTCGTCGCCGTGTAGTACTAGATGCATGTAGTTCTTGATGCTGCTGCTGCAGCAGCAGCAGAAGTCGTGGTAGTCGCAGTAGTAGCAATGGTCATCGTCGTGGCAGCAGTCGTCGTCCAACCGGACCTTTGCAACTATGCCAGATGCCAAAGCCAGCACCGCCGAGATGCTTTTCCCTCAACCAAAAATGCCGTTGTACTTGTCGTTCCCAATACCCTGCTGCTGATGGATAGAACCTGTCTTATCCAAAAAACTTAGGAACAGCATAATTCCTACTGTTTGCGGCAAGAGTACTTCGGGTCCGTGGAAGGTAACGCAGGATATTCTGAATTCTCCCTCAGCAGCATTCGCCCGAAGACCCAAAACGTCCTGATCCCTTGAGACGTCATCAGTCGCACAAAGTTGCTGAGGTGGCGGCCTGGCCCTGTCTCTAAAACCTCGGTGGAGATGTAGGTTTATGAGGATTAGGACAGATGACGGTTTAGTGAAGTTTAGTGTTTCTTGTTGGGTTTAGTGTTGGGGGCTCAGCACACGAAAAGTTCGAAAGCTTCGGCTTCGGGGTATAGAGCTTTAGCGTCTGAGGGCCTTAGGTATGGGTTAGAGTGTATGGCGTTTTGGGTTAGATGTATATATCCAACCAGGAAGCTGGAATGGAGGCCAGAACCCGAGGCTTGTAGCTGTTCTGTCGTGGGCATCGCCCTGTATAGAAGCAAGCTGCAAGCTGAACACGAAAGAAGTGGTGCACTACAGTGCAACCGCCCAAAGCCATGTGACCGTGCGGTCATCAGTAAACAAGCAAGCTCCAACGGCACCAACACCTTGCTGTGATCACCACAGAAGAACACACGAAGTACAGCAAAAGTATCATCACCCCCGCCATCAAGGAAGCTTCACACGTGCTGTGGCCTCAGCGCTGAGGCATCTAACGATGCCGGATATGAGACAGAAATCTACATGCACCCTGAATCCCTAAGTAAACTTGCAACCTTTACATCGTCGACCGTGGAGGCTGGGGATCCTTAGCTGAAGACTGTGGGGGAAGGGATGGGCAACATTTCTGGGCTCCCAGCGGGCCGAGCGCTGCGTGGGGACGCCCGTCACAGGGGCGCCGTCTTCAGAGCCCCACAATGCCAGCGGGTTCGAGCAATCACAAGAGATGAATGATCGAGTATTGCTGAAGCTGCACGGACAGGGTCGAGCCTAGCACTTGGAGTTCAAACCAGCCGCGCGCCCCGGACTCCGATAGCTTGCCCAACCGTAAGTGCAAGGCACATGCTGCGCTCGGCCGCTGCAAATGAAATCAAGAACCAACACATGGGTCCAGCTGTCAGCTGCCGCTCCGGCGCTCCGGCACAGGGCAAGCTGCCGCAGCAAGAAAAAGCAGAAGCAACGAAGCCCGCCGGGGCGTGCTTGCACTCCAACACACGCCCCCGGCGTGGGTTAGCCCGTGGCCAGGTCACGGCGCCCCTGAGCCTACCGTGGCCCCACGCCGATTCTGTGCTCTTTGTAAGCCAGGAGATGCCTGAAGGAATTGAGGGTTCACGGTAACAGCCACGATATGTCGCGATGTTATAGCTTGTCCGATCACGTCAGAAGCATGAGTGCCTGCAAGACCGAACCACTGTCAAACCCGGGGCTTCAGAAAAAAAGTCACACAAGCACTGGCCTGACAAAGCATACGTGCTCCCTGAAACACCAAGCACCTTCTTTTGGATCCTGCGCGGAGCCGATCTCCGCGGCAGTGAGAGCCGAGAGACCGACCAGCAGAATATCTCGGAGCAGGGCTTCGCGGCAGCACCTGGCAGCCTGCCGCGGTGCCTCGCCCGGCACCACGAGTTGAACCTCCAGTGGCCCATCCGGCGCAGAATGAAGCTCCAGCTCTCCCAGCATCGCCTCCACAAGGTCTACGCGCATCCCTGTCCCTGGGTGCGAGGCCACCAGGTGGCCCCGGCTCCGGGATCAAGGAGTCAGCAAACATTGGCGAGGTTCTCGTTGCTGCCGATTACTTCCACCAGCTCCTGCATCGAAACTTCTGCAACGCTCAAACCCGTCGCCTGCTGCGAGATGGCCAAATCCAGGACCCGGTCACCGAAAAACTCCAAGCGCTGGGGCTGTGAACCAGCAGGTCCAGGTTTCAAAGAGGCCTTCAACATGCCATGCTTGTGGCTGCAGTGGCAGGGTAGCATCCAGCTCAGCAACGCGACTACAATCACCACCATCACCATCATCATCAATATCATCATCTCATCGTTGTCATCTTCATCTTCACTTCAACGTTATTGTTGGCAAAGGAAAACATATCACATCTGGAGTACACAACAAGAACGACGCGGTCGCCGCAAGAAGGCTCCAAATCCATTCCCCCGTCTCCCGCCCCGCCCCCGCACTGAAGCAAAAAGAAAAACGTTGCATACATCATCCGATCCGCACTGCCACGGACTTCATCACTGCCCCCGCCCCTCCATCCCCGCCACCCACCCGACACGGAAGCTACAAAAAGGAACACAAATAACACTGCAAAATACACAAGTTTTTCCAGTCACGCAGGAAACGCTGCAAAAAGCAGTACAAAAGCCACCTCGAAGACAAAATCGTAACGGACTTCTACGATACCAGAGGAACCGAACTGGCGCGAAAAACACTACACAAATACCGATGCCAAACGCAGTCCAACGCGAAAATACTGGAGCTTCTCGAAAGTTGAAAAGCACGCAGGCAACACTGTAAAAAAACACCGAGACAAAATCCACGCAACAAAAATCGTCTAAAACACAAGTCTTGGCACAGCGCAATCCAGAAAGCCGCACACCCCTCGCAGCGGCAGACACGCCCACCTCCAACAACCACAGCGACCGCAAGAACAACAGCGTCAACATCGGACTGCGCCACGACCACCAAGAGGAAGAAGACGAAGAAGAAGAGTAATTGACAAGAGTTAAGAACACCAACACCAACACCACCAACAACAACAGCAACAGCAACACTAACACTAACACTACCAGCACCAGCGCCCCCCAACAACAAAACCTATGACGAATAAGGATTTTGCAACTACAACCGCCGCCAATGCTGCAGCTATTGCTATTCCACCGCAGCCGCGGCAGCAGCAGCAAATGACGAATCCCATGACTCGACATACTCTCACTACCACGACCTCCACTAGCTCCAATTAATGCACGGATTCGCAATGCAAAATCTCTCAGGTGAGACGGCGGACTCGCAAGACTGTTTTGCTCAGCGCCTTGAGTGCATGCCGCATCATGCCGGCTCGTGGCACGAAACGCCCTTGGGCAAAACCAGCAAAAACGTGAAACTCCGCCCTCTAACATCGTCTTTGAGACCCCAAACCACATCCAGCTTCTCACAAGATCATGAGACATGAGTCGGCTGCTGATCACCATCCAGCTGGCAGACCTGGCAAACATTGCTGTCGTCGTGGGCCCCCAAAGACTCCAAGTATGCAAATAGTACCTACCTTGGTGTCTAAAGTCTATAAATGCCACCTACTTCGGGCTATTTGGAGCCTTAGGGGCATACTCTGTCTTGGGTACGGGAATGACCGTGCTTGTGAATGTGCTCTCTCAGGTCGCGATAGGCTAGGCTGGCCAGCAAATCGTGAGATAACCTGGCAATCCCGCTAATCCGGATCGTGCCACAGTAGAATAGTGTATTGTCGTTAATAGACAGCATCTTCTGTATTCCAATGTTGTCGGCATGGCTCCTGTCACGCATCATGATGAAATAGAACTAGAGCAGCTTCTTTGCATGTACTTAAGCATTTCTTGCATTCTCCATACCCTGGAATTGGATGAAGCTCTTCTTTAATTCAACCGCAAACGAATGTATATCTCAATGTGAACTCCATGCTCGGCTCCTGCACGACCTCATCCGTTGGAAACTCATGTGGGCCGCGAGATTTCCTATGCTATCGCTTGCCTGGGTTGATCACGGTCACCGTGAATGGATCTCTCAGGTTTTCTCACCCCGAAAAGAAACCCCAGCCACAGATCTCCCCACGTCTCCTCTAACAATGCTTCGATGCCTCAACAGCAAACTCCAGACATTTCGATGAACAACCTGGCCAGGGTCCCCAGCATCGCCGGGCGCCGACCCACCATCCGCAGAGCGGGTGGGGCTCAGGGCGTTTGGCGCCTGGCACGCGAATATTTGTGGGTGGGATTGGGAGGTAACGCAAGGAGCTGGAAAATCTCTGCAATCCGACATCCCGCATCCGGGAAAGAACAGGAGCTTGAAGACTGAAGCAAGTGCCAGACAAGCTTGGGGTTGATAGACCGGATACGTGGTTCTGTGGAGAAGTTCTGAGGTGCTCGTGTTTCGGGAGTTTGCTGTTCCCTTATTTCACTTGCAAAGCAGACTTCGCTGAGGTGAAAAATCTATTTCCCATGCATGCATCGTTCTACTCTCGGCATATTATGACACAAGCCTGCACGCCTTGGCTGTACATCCAAGCCCAAAACCCGAAACCTAGAGCCCCACCTCACCTCCGTCTGTTCACAGCCTTTCGCAAGTCCAAGTCCTAAATATGAGAGAAAATCCACTAGAACAGAGCTGAACCCGAGACCGCTCAAATCCGAAAGGATGCGAACCCTTTTAGATGCTAAACGCCTCGTGTAGTGACCCTTATGAAGGATACCCTCAACTCATGTGCCATAACGCTTGGAACTCGAATTTGAAGCGCCTCGGGCTCGGTTTGAAGGGAGAGGCGTCCCTGTCGGGGTTTCAGATGCGGCAAGAGTTACCGCCTGCTGCAACGTTGCGTCATGTTGGACAGTTTGCACGCACATACTACATTACAATACATTATGTAGTACAATATGGGAATAGTACGGTATAGTCGAATTCAATACACATGTCAAGACCGGCAGAGTCTCAATCAAGTGTTTGCGACATTCAGCGATTGGCCTCGTCTTACTCTCGAAGCTTGGGGATACTGCAGCAGGATCTTGCTCTGGCTGGCGGTTTGTTTGCGAAGCTTTGATGCACAGACTCACCGCGGTGCCTTGGTCTCGTTGATGGACGTGAAACTGGTGTTTCGATCGTCGTAAACTTCCTTGCAACGGCTGTGATGTAGCATGAAAACCTGCTTGAGCTCGAGAAAAGACTCCATGTCATGTTTCCGACACTTTTGCGAGATCTGCAAGGCTCCGCCCACCGCCTACATTCAAAGACGACATGTGGCATGAAAGTCCTTGGACAGCCACATCCGTGCCTTGGTCTTGCAGGACAGGCCTGCTCATCTCAAGCGAAGAGAAAGCTACTGTGGAAGCTTGAACTGCAATAATCCAAGGTCCGGGCTGCCACGACGCTCCCGATAAGTGAGAAGAACAATATCACCGACCTGAGCGCGATGTGTCGCAGCGAGCTTCATTGCTGGTTTCATTGCTGGTTGTAGTGCAGGTACATGTGCATATATATATATATACACACACACCCTGACATACAGGCACGCACACGAACAAACGCATGTGCATGTATGTTTGCATGAATGCATGCATGCATGCATTCGAGCACATACAACCATTATACATGCGTACGTTGACTCCCGACTCCCATGCCAAATGAGACATTTTACAGCGTGCGAGAATGTGCGGAGAACTTGGCAAAGCTTGCATTCACGCAAAGAAGGTGCCGGTGTTTTATGCATCCGTGTAACTATGCTGCGAGAAACACACGCACACACACACACACATGCACGTGTGCGTGAGTGTATATACCTACATATATATATATATACACATATACATGTATGCGTCTCTGTGTGATTATATTATGTGATCTGATATTTACCTATATTACAAGATGTTATCTGGTATGAAACTATCTTATATTACGTGATATTTAAAGCTGTATCTAAAGCAGATAGAGTCACAGAGAGTGACCAGTGGACAGCAAACATATTTGGAGAAAAACACTACATTAACACCAGCTTAGTAAGCACACAAGAGACTGCATGAGGCCCTGCGACACTGGTAAGCGCCCTTGCTTCTCCCTTTCGCTCAGCCGGGGACACCAGCGCTAGCACGGGCATGGCGAGGCCGCAGACTCCTTGAGCTCATTGGCTTCCATGTATATGATTTCTTTTGCGTGTGTGTGCGCACTCGTACAATGCATTGTACATGCACATACACCCGTGCATCCATTCGCAGCTTTTTGAATAGTTAGATAGATCGGCTGATGGATATATACTGTTCTTGATGGTTGCCCAACCTGCTTTGGTGCACGTTTTTTGCAGAATCTACTTGCTGGTGCGGATTGCCAGACTCGATCAATTTGCAACCAGATCACAAATTGAAATGTGTCCGAAATCTTCTTTTATTTCTACTAGTAACTAGTACTGGCATGAGCCCGAGACCATAAAGTTGCCTAGCGCCCAAAAACGCGCTTGGAGCAATCCGAGGCGGAAGCCGATGTTAATCTGAGCGGAGACCTGGTACTGCGAGCCGCAAAGACAAGCTTCTGTCTGGAAAGTGTGAAGGCTCTGGGTGTGGAGCTTCGTGATTTGGGGTTGTAAGATACCAGTATCGGCCGTTTTTGCCGCCATTTTGGCTGGCCTTGGAATCTGAGAAATCTTGCGGCCATTTCAAGGAGTGCTGTGCCATGTGTAGCATCATACCGTCAAGGCGGAGTCCGAGCTGACATTTCAAACATAATCCCACGAAGCTCGATCATTACGATCATTCCTGCTCACGGTAAGAAAAATGAGAGGTCTTCCCCTACACGCCACTGAATCCCAGCTACAACTTCGACTGAAGCCTTAGAGAATCGCACGTATTCGCAGCGACCAGACTTGACCGTGCACATCTGCGGCTTTAACCTTTAGATGTCGCCGATGAAGGCCACCAAACACTGGCCGAGTGACTCCAGGCAAGTAGACAAACTTCGGATAGCACCTCAGACTGGAGCAGCAAATGCACACGACTTTCGAAACCGATTCTCCTCATACCTTCATCGCTACTGTCTCTCCTGCGCCACAGCATTCGCAACACGTTCTGCTACAAATCTGTGTGGCAGCCCAAAGGACACATTCAAGGCAGCACATACTGCCGACCCCTTGTTCCACCTCTGGACCTCAAGGACACCTAGCATGTGAAGAGGAAGTAACAAGAACCATCCCCTATAAAGCCATCATGCAGCGAAAGCAAACTCAGGTCGGCGCTGTTCGAACCAGCTGCAAGGACACCCTGCCTTTCTCAGACGCTGCCAAGGTTTACTATGACGGCAGTTTGGTGTCGGTTGAAGTGGTTCATTTTCAGGTTTTGTTTTGTCTCACAAGCAAAAGGTAAGACGGACTTGCGTTGCAGTTACATATCCCGGTATGTTCAGGACACACATGAGGAAACAAAAAGGGAGTGCAAGAATCCTCTGTTCAAAAAAAGTAGTTGTACGTAACAAAACCAATGCCGCTTAAGGCCGTCGAAGTCTCAAGGCCTGGTAGACGGTTGCAGGCCGAAGCACCCACGCTCCAGTCCCAAATCCAAATGATTCCTCCAAGAAGAAGATAGCGTCCGAAAACTCCCATAATTGGCCAGCCTGGACAGTTTTATGTGAGGCAGAGTCCCTGGCATGGCATCCCATGCGCTCGCCCGCTTCGAAGAGGCAGCCGTCGGTGCTGCCGCGCCTGGGCAGAAACTAAGGCTCTGTGCAGTCCACAGTTGAGAGATTCATGGCTTCGGACAAGAGGCAATGCACTGGTTTCACGCTTTCGCAGAGCAACATATGTGAACAGCATAACAGGCCTTCGAAACAAGTGACGCTGTGCCAGAAAATCGGAGCATCAATGTTCAACCAGCTTTGGCCCCGGGCATCCGTGTCACTTCCACAGCAGTGTGTGGGAGATGCAGATCTGTGTCCTCATGGCCACCTCCACTGAATGAACCCTAAACTCTGACATCTTTGCGTTGCCAGCTCTTGGATTGGTAGGCAGCCACGGAAACGCAGAAACAACACAGACGCGACACGACTCCGTCAAAACGTAGCAATAGAATGAATCGAACGAGGAAGATAGCATACGCCAGCTATACAGTTATACTAGTCAGGCAGCCGACTATGTTGAAGTAGCTTGCGTGCAGGAGCTTGACACTGACACTGCGACATGCTCTGACGCCATTGGCTGAGTGATGAGTTGCCAACCTTTGGACGCAGCTGGCTCGTGAGCTGTCTTGCCTGAATGACTCAGCACGCCCTCATGTTGAATATGGATGGGACGCCACATTCACGGTGAATGGAACAGTAGTTCCGCTGTTTTCATACTACAGACGCTCGATCCTGATCACTTCTAAACTAGGCTGTCACGGCTTTTTGACAAGTGTGACCTGCATCCAGCTGGAGCCACACCTCCCGAAACCCGAAACTGTTCCGGGCGCACTGCTCTCCACCCTCTTGCCCCGGCCCACCTGACAAATGCAGCAAGGTGCTGATCAGTCTCTGTGGGCAGAACGAGGAGGCACACAATCATTTGTCTACAAGCCAAGGGTTCAGACTCGCCCTCATCTTGGCAGCAAATGCCAACTCGCAATGACACAGAAAGAGGGCTCTGCAGCAGGGCGTCTTTCGAAGTAGGATTGTCCCCATCTGCGGTTCCCGTTGGGGTACTTGTAATTAGAGCATTTGCCGCGACCAAGCCGAACCACCCAGATCACCCAGATCCAAGGGGTAGCATCATTGCGCATCTTGCAAGCCGATCGGCACACCGAGTGTTTGGAAGACCCCGAGCCTCCGAAGTCTCCAAGCCGATGCTGTGGTCGTGACCTGCAACCTGCAAGCAAAGTACAGGGCTGTTGCAGTAGGTTGACGGCATACGGGAGCTTGAACTGACTGCTTCCAGTACTCCTGATCATGCTCTCCTTCATGCCGGTGGCACCGGAGCAGACAACAAGGCAATCTAGGTAAGGTCATTCCTCCACAAGAACGTCAAGTTGCAGCTCCGCATATCACGTGCGCGTGCTGAGAGCAGCCACCCGGCTCGAGTCCACGAGGGAAACGCAGCTTAGCCTCACATTGCCACTGAGCAGACCTTACCTAGCAGCACGGCATCTTGGCAACCAGGCCCATCTGCACATGGAGACGAAAAAAACGCAAATCTCGAACCCCGACGCAGTGCTTAAGGCATGCCTGATAAAGACCGTGCTTGGAGAATAACTGTTACCCACCAACTGGAAAGGCCAGCATGTCGGAGATGCTCTTCTCATGTTCGGGCGGACTGAACAACCCCTGAGTGGCTGGCAGCAGAACTGCCCGGGCTGTCACCATGGCAATGGCTCTGGGCAGATGGGGCTCAGGGAATCTGCGTTTGGGGCGTCTGGAGCTGACGAGGTCTCGGGCTAGGGTGCCAGGCTTCCCTAAGCATCCTATCTGCAGAGTCCGTTGGCAGTAACAGACAAGGACAAGCAGCCGGCCACAACTCCGAGACTTAGACCCGAAGTACTGTAGACCCTAAACCATGGCAGACAATGTATGCAGTTGGCCAGGGAGGCCTTGGTTTCTCAGGCCACGAACTCTGAGCCAAAGCAAATCCGCGTTCATGTGCTTCAGTGCTTCAGGACGTCTATAAACCAACAAACGGGGCTTCAGGGCTTCGGCGGCTTGGGAGCTTTCTCCAACAGCCCACACGCCTTGCGTGCCAGTGCTGTGACTCCTTCGATAGAGCAGGAACAGGAAACGCTATGAGATGAGTCAGCTTTATGGAAGTTGGAAGTTTCCACGCTGACACGACGGTTCGGGCGTTTCTACCTGGAGCGCGTTCTGCACGACGAGCTCCTTGCCTCTGATAAAATCATGGCAGGTACGCATTTGCGAACCGCATCGAATCATTTGCTTCGGCCGTCAGGAAGCCAGGCCAGGGAGCGTCGGATTTTCACTAGTGCTTGCATCCGCTTCTGGTCCAGATAGATACAAGCATGGAGGGAGTGAGCTTCAGAAATTCGTCATACTGCTTCTGAGACAAGCACGCGAGAAATTTATGGCTGCCGATCACCGCCTTTTCATGTGCAACAAACTTTGGTCAGGAGTTCAACAGAATAGATCCCAAGTCCGAGTTCGCACGCATTTCGAGAAAAACCTTCAAGGCCAGCTACACACTCGCAACAAGATAGAGGGTGGTAGCATCAGGAGCATTGTCTTCAGGATTCTTCTCGTAGCCATAGTAACCCAGACTTGCAGCTGAAGCCTTCTGATGTTATGCCAAGGATCCTTGATCTACGTGTTGGCGCCACACTCCCGAATCACTCATTACCGCAATCTCCTTATTGGCTGACTCTTCCTGCTGGCATCCTGTGCCTCTATAACATGGTTGGACATCGCCAGAGGCGTTCTACGACGGATTATCTGCTTGCTAGCTAGTCACAAACACCGGCTCTTGCGATGGCCAGGATTCAGGATCTTCATCATCAAACCGGTGGAATCCACGAGCTGGGGTCTCAGGCACAGGACAGGACTAGGCTTCACTTCACTTCGTCGAGTTCGCTTCGTACCGCGGAGGATATGGTGCACACGACTGTTATGGTAGGGGTCAATCAACGGCCTTCACGCAGACCCGGCTATGCAAATACCGGCACACCTCAGACACGCATGACACGTTTACGTGATACTTCAGTCGGGTACACTCTGTGATGTGTACCCTTCTTGAAAGCATGCATTACACCTAGTAACTATCTGACCAAGCTACTTATTCATCCACCAAAGAATGCAGGCTCATGTTAAGTGTCAAGTCTGTGCACATACATACATACATACATGCATCCATCGATCCATCCATCCATACATATGCATGTACATACGTACATACCTACCTACCTACATACGTACGTATATATATATATATACTCAAATACATCCATGCATATGTGCATACATTGATGTGAGAAGTGAGCAGCATGCCTGAATCGCTGCAGTGCATTGGGCTTTGGTCGTAGACTCATACGTGGTGTTTACGCTCGCCTGCTGGAATATGCCGGGGCATCTACTGTAGCCTCTTTCATTCATAGTCTCAGTCTGATCCAAGTCGTAACAAGGTGCAGGTTCATGCTTGCACTCATTCAGACCCAATGCGCGAAAACTCATCATCGTCGACACTGTCGAACGTCATCGCCATCATCCCTGTCCATTGTCGGGATGAATATCATCGCCATAGCCCATATTGTAGCCATGACCATCTTCGTCGTCTTTGCTGCCATCATCAGCACTCCGAGCCGGACCGTCAAAATCTCCACATAACATCTTTCTGTCAACCATGCAGGAGCAGGCATCATCAGCACAGCAGCAACACCAGAGGCAGCGACACCGCCTCTGCTGCAAGCAGCACTAGCATGCATAACCGGTACTCACGAGTACTACGATCTCACCCGTCACCCACAATGTCATCTCCGGGTGGGCTGTCGATCAAGATCAAAGACCACAAACCCTGCAGCAACGTGGATCTCCGAAAGAGAGAGCTAGGCAGAGCTCTGCACCTTCGGTGGCAAGAGCTTGTGATTCGCATGGAATCTCCGAAGGCACAGACACCAAGAGAAACCATGAATTGAAGAGTTCTTGTGCACAGACCTCGACGATGCAACACTAGCACCGATCGCTTCTTCAGACTCATGTTCCCACACTACTTACAGGATAAGCTTAAGATGCACATGAGTTCATAAGCAGCTGTCTCAAACATCGAGGTGTCGATGTGAGAGTGTCTGAATCTGTAACCTGCACCCTCGCACATATTCATATTCTACTCAGTGACTCTGTACCATGGCATTTCTTTCACAGGCTATAACTACCATCGGAATGGTTTGCTGGCCGTTTCAATGCAGCTGCGGCCACCGGAGTTCCATAGTAAAAAACTTCCCGGCCGAAAGCGGTGGGGCAAAGGCACCGCTGGAAAAAGGGAAGCCCACAGAAATCACCTCATCACAGAGGTGGTGCCAACAAAAAAAAGAAGACTGACTTATCTCAGAAATGGACGTGCAACGTTTCCAGTATGATCTTTGGACCCCCCTGCAGGTACGGTAGAAAGCAGTCCTGAAGCTCAGGGTAGTGGGCTTCAGCGCTGGGTGCCGACTTTCCACGGTTGCCAGTGCTGGATGCTTACAGTCTGGACATCCAACTCCCCGAAGCCGAGATCCTAAGAAAGAGTAGACATTGGAAGCTCAATGCCTCGTGAGTCCACAAGCCACGCAGTCAGACTGAATCAGAGTTGTCTTGTCGGGACGGCTGAGCTCGTGGGAGGCCGTCCATCTCCCGCCTGCGCAGCGCTCGGGACATCGAAACCAAGTGAACGCCATATCCAAAGACTTCCGACACACACCCAACAAGGACTCCCCAAGCGGCTGCAGGTACCAACACGGAGCCTTTCCCTTCATCGGGTCAGGACTTCATTGTGGCAGGCGGCCACAGAGTGGGGGGCTTACTTTTCTCCAGTCGTGGACGATTGCGGAGGTCTGTACACCGCAGGTACCGTGCATGGGAGCATGCGCGATATCAGAACGGCAACTGAAGCTACGAGTTATCGCCCCCTACCCGAAACATTCCTGCAAGGCTGCGAGTCGCGCCAAGGCAGAACAGTCCATACGCCTCTGGCTCTGTGGAACGGCCCGAACTCCACGGATTAACTCCCAGGACTTTCTCTGTAGCTGGACAACCAACCTGGGATTCCGGTGAAGGAGCCGTCCGGGACAAGTGAAAACAAGGAGCAGCCGGGTCGTCCATACTCACATCAAGAGGTCGGCTGGATCGACAGCTTCTTGAGGACTACCTGAGCTGCTTTCTCACGAATTGCTGGTTATGCATTCGGTCAACCGGCACCCTCGGACCGTATTTGTCGCAGGAAAGTATATAATCGTATACAATCTTTATCGCACAAGTGAACCACGGAATCCACTTCTGTGAACTATGCAAGCTGCTAGCTGCATGCACAGCAACACTGAAGTCTTCACAACACATTCACTCAGCACATTGATTCAACACATTGTACATTGTGGAGGGTTTGGGATTTCGATAGCAGGCGTGAGCATACAAAAACCACACAGTTCCACATCTAATTACAAGCTGGCCGGACGCCACAGTGATAAACCATGTTGACCACCAAGTAGCTGCCCGGTCTGGCATCTTCCCTTGGAGCAATTGCTGCGACCTGCCAACACATGCAGGAATTTAGAAGGGCTTTCTTTCGTTCTTCATCCTGTCCTGTTTAGGTCCGACGGCAAAATCAACAGATGTTCAGGGACATCAGTCGAAAGCCTTGGATGCGGCACTGGTGCTGGTTTCCACTCCTGCACATCATGGCCTTTCCGTCCAATCGATGCGCAGTCAATATCAATCCATTTCCAGTGCAGCAGACCCTTCACTAAAGCCATCAGGTTGCCTTCGTACCGTCACTCCCGCCCCCCCGCCAATATAATTTCAGAAGTACAGCCAATGCTCTATCTTCACTCAGTGAGCGTCCATAAAGAACACATGTGGTTGAGAACTCTGAAGTGCCTGCACGACTACACATACTTACCGATGCTCGTCTGGACTTTGAGCTGAAACACGGCCCGTGCAGCCAAGGCCGCCCTCTCGAACCTTTAGGCGTTTAGTCTCAGGATGCTGCAGCCGGTTAAACATGGATCTATTCATGTCGCTGTTTGCATGACGCATGCATGGACATTTGCGTCAATCCAAGTATGCACGTGCAGGTGCTTTCATGTGCGAGGGAGCGAGCGTGTGTCCGAGTGTGCGTGCGAGCGCCAGAGCGAACGTGCACGTATACATGAATACATGTATGCAAGTATATGCAAGTAAGCAGAGTGTACATAGGACAGTAGGCAGCTAGTAGCTCTGCGCTGAATAGGTGTACAGAGATATATAGACGTATACAAATTCTGTTCTTTATCTCTCTCCTTGCAAACAAATATGCAAAATATGTGTATATACATATATATATTGTACACATACAAGAATAACAACATATTCTAATATTTGTACCTGTATGTAAACTAGATGAACAGTGTTGTGCGCTGGCTTATTGTAAGGGTTACGAACGTGGTAACCTGCCAAACATTTGCGCATGGCAAGAGACCCACACTGCACCCTCCCAGCATGTGCCCTGACAGCCTTCAGCTGCCGCACGACCCGAGCGACCTCCACAGAAAACGCTGCTGTGGAGGCTCAGGACTGCGTGCTCAGACTCGCAAAACCTTCTTTACCACTGCTGCAAAAGACCACTCACTGTGACTGTGGTGACGAGCCAAAGGGTGAAGTCAACATCAGGCTGGATCGCGGAATGAGTAGTGGAACCAGTAGCTCTCTGCTACGCCATGGATGGGCTGTCATGCAATGCCCCCGCCTCGACCTGCAGAAAAGTAAAAGTCTGTTCTTTCCTCAGCTTCTGAGACTTGTGGAGTACGCGACAAGACACAACACAGCAGGCAAACCTGTTCCTCTAAAGCGACATCAAAGCAGCATCACGAAACTTCGAGAATCCATAGCTGAGTCGTTCTTGCCGGCATACGCCAAAGTGGCAGACTTGAAGCGCGATGTGCTAGAGTGTGTCATGCCATTGACCCCTGCAAGCCATCACGACGACTAAGCTGTAAAAATGCTGAGACGCTGCCAAGTACCAGTAGTGTGCATCATTCTGTGCTTCTCCGACTACTCCTACTACTGCATCATTTTTCACCAAGTGCTTCTACAGCTTTAGCCACTTACCAATTCTAAACTGCATGAAATTGACAGTCATCACACTGAAAAAATGGTAATACTCGCGCCCGCTGCTCGTTGTTGCAGCAGGCCGTAGCGTGTGCCAAGGGTCTGCAGTCCCGCAAGCGCTTCAGCATCGTGATTCTTCAGCGCTTCCACTAGGTCGCAGCCAACCTTCACGCGCTGCGACTACTTAAACGTTTCAGCGAGTATAGCTTAGCAGTTGTGAAAACCGGTAAGAAGCTGTACGAATCGTCGCAAAAGCACGAGTCATGGCAGAAACTCCGCGCACGGGTTCGCTGTGTAATATTGTGTCCTGCTACATTACAAGGCCATAAACTTCTCCGCTTTCGAGTCCATCAAGCATGGCAGCTTCCTCAGTCAAGGCATTAGTTGTGCACGCTGCAGGATCTAAGGCCCCACGTAGACTGCTGACCCTGAAGCTCGAACTCTATGCAAGCCGTAGAACACCTCAAAAGCCAGACTGGCCTGGCATTCCCGTGAGGTGAACCAGCCTGAGCATCACTCATGTTCCAAGCAAATTGGTCTCATACTTAGGGATGCTCCCTTTTCGAGAGTTCATACAGTCATACAGCAGGAGTCTATTGTACTGTGGAATTGTGTTTATATAAGTAGGTGACCCTCTATAAAGCGATTTTTACGGGGCGTATTCAGGATTTGGGATTTTCGGTCGGTCGTCTATGATGGCAAAACATCGGATGGATTGTTTTTCGTTGAGGGTGTTGGACCCTTTCCGCTCTGGATACGAACGTTTGGGGCTCGAGGTTTGGCCAGCTTGTCCTCAGTAGACCCCAGGCTTAGTTTCGTGCGGGTTTCGATGTTTCTGAGGCGTTTTAATAAGCCAGGGCCTAAGGCTTGGATTTGGAGGGACTTGGAGTCTGTTCACTGAATAGGCCTGAGGCTTTGGGTTTGAGCTATCGGGAGCCTAGCTTCTCAGCCCACTACAGTAAGCTCCACTAAAAACCCACCCGCCCCCCAAACCTCCAAACTCCCTGCACGGTCCCCCCGCCTATGAGGTGTGAAAATTTGGGATTTATCACAGCTTTGGGTGTAGAGTTGACTCCCACGTTCTCCGTCCCAAGGGCCCTGAAAACACTTATGCGATGTCGATTCCTACATACGCAATGTCGATTCCCACGAGTTCTGCTGTTGAAGTCAGAACGACCAAACTCAGCCTACTAACCTTCATTGAAAGCATCAACAATACAGCCGCAAAGAAAGCTAAAAAATACACTACAGATACCTGAGTTTCAATAGCACTTGAGAGAGAGTCGCAACCTAGAAAAAACCCGAAGACCTACTAGCGACATCTAGCGACGATGCGAAACCGTGCAAGTTCTTTTCGCGTTGGCGCTTGACATCCTCCGCAGGTCTAAACTCGGAGCTCCAAGCCCTCAGGATGTCTTCCGCCTTGGACAGGAAACCAATTCCACAGCCACGCTGGAGGCCGTGCCCAGAAGTTGCCGCCAGCTCTGGTACAACCAACCGAACCCTGTTATGGCGACAAGGACCCCATGAATGGACCAATGATCTTCATGTAGGAGAATGCGCCCAGCTGTCGATGTGAGCGTCGTAAACTGCTTAAGCCTCAAGGCACAGGCTCTCGGCATGAACTTGGGCACGTAGGTTACGGTGGCCTCAATCACCAGTTTCTCGCCCAGAGGACCGATTCCATCCACATGGAAATCAATCTCCCGAAAGAGCATTCGAAGAGACCGAAACTGGGCCTTCACGTGGGAAGGGCCCGAAACCAACACCAAAGGATCGCTGAACTTGCAAGAAGTCGCATACATGGAGTCCACCACGGCATCTGAGTCCACCTGCAGGTGGTTCCTAGCTACGGCCCGATCTTCTTCAACGCCCTGACAACGAAGAATCGATGGAAAATCTATAGGAAACCGCGCATGAAGTCCAACTTTGAAGTCGAAAATCTTACGACCGTAACCTCAGTGGGCCTGGAGGTCATACACAGAACAGGCTGCCTTTGCTATTCGCCGGTGCTCGTCGCCGAGGGTCGCCATGGTGCTTTGCTCGGCCATCGTGTGAAGCAGGGAGTTAACAGATTAGGAAAGTGCGTGTTCTTGCTTGCTTGCTTGCTTGCCTTGTAAAGACATGCATATAAACGCATGTATAGCGTACTTATACACACACATGAATCTAAATACATTGTAGACTCTATTGTAGAAATGCTCCGGGACTGCATTGTGTTCCTGTGCATTTGGATGCAACCGCAACCTACGGTGCTTTAACCCCAGCTCGTGGAAAGGAGTGTTGATGTAAGTTTGCTCAAAAACATCGTGTTTGGGTCCAGACAGGTCCTCGAAGAACATTGGACCCCAAGCCCCAGGCATTCGTACTTACATATACGTGTTGGCAGGATATGACCCGTGATTCGCTGAACACTCACGGCACCGCTGCACGAGCCAAGTAAGCTAAACAGATTCATGAACACACTTCTGGATTCGCATGAAATGCTAGCGCAACACCCCGGTTGTGATTGTCAAAGTCAATGCCGAGCGCATCGCCGTCCACTTGACTGGCATTCAGGATTTCATCTGCTCTCACAGTGTCCTGCAGGGCTGGCAGATATGCCGCAAATTCTAGCTATACAGTCATTAATACAACGAAACATCGTCTAGGCCGGTAATTCACAGTTCTACATACACGCATGATGCATGTCCGTTTGCTCGTTTGTCTGCGTGTGTGCATACAGACACCCTGTACATGTACACCTATCCATAACTCTATATACATATACGTGTATACATATGCAGGGCTCAGATCGCCGGGAAGTCCGGAACACTGTTTGCCCCAGGGCACTCATTAGTAGTGTCGCCATGGTGATCATTGACGGTGTCACGATCAAGAATCCATGCAAGGAGGGCAGACC
>BGNK01001722.1:6516-83433 GCA_003297005.1 Symbiodinium sp. clade A Y106 | reverse complement strand
AAAAAGCAGGAACCTGCAGTTCTGCACACCTGACGAACTGATCTCACAAACGCAACAGCAAGCTGTGAACCACGCGTTTATGCAAAGTGATAGTTCTGCACGACGAGCGTGAGAGTCCCCTTTGTGTAGTTGTTCAATGTATTTAAACTGTTACTGTCTGTATTACATTGCCCAAACATTTACATTAATGTACATATACAAACATACATACACGCGTGCATCCACCCCACCTATCCATCCACCCATCCATGCATGCCTGCTGCCTGGCCAGCCACGAGTAGTTGGCCAGCTAGCTAGCTACCTGCTTGACCGCTTGCTGCCTGCCGGCGTGCCTACATCCTTCGATGCATACCTGATGTGTGTGCACACAGAAGTGGTACCCGCTGCAACAATGCCTGTTCGTCACCTACACATATAGTATAACAGCTGTGTGACTGTATCTAAGTACCTACAAGTAGATATCTTAATGTCTTGCTTGTCTATATGCATGATGCATGTGTGTGAAATTTATCTGGTGCCTCTGTTGGCTCATCTGCACATCTGCGTTCATCTTTGTTGTGTCTATCTGTTTCGGAACCGTCCATAGAGTCTACGCCGAAGCCAGGCTTCTGCATCGACTCCGGCCCGAAGGCCTGCTCCGCCTTGGACAAATGCTCTCGAGCTTTCGTGGCCTTGGTCCAGGCCGGGGCTTGGCGGCTTGGCTGGGCACATCCGAGGACTAATGCTCGCTTCGTCGGAGCGCGGCTGCAGGTTTTTGATCACGCCTGGTCTGCGCACGCACGACCCTGGTATGGTCTGAGCTTTGAAGCTGCGATCTCCGCACCACCAACACCACATGCATGAATGCAATGCTCTTCCTTCAACAGGGGTCTCGGCATGTCTCGGCCAAGCTGTCATGCAGATGGGCTGGGGCCAGGAGTCGTGCGGAAAATCTTCAGCGATCCGCGTCGTGGGATCCCCGAAGCTCTAAGGTTCGATCTCTTCGATCTCTCATCTCTCGGCTTGAGCCTGTGAGTTCCGATAGCTCGGACCTTCAGACGCATCAAGCGTTCGCTGGCATCTCGGCCGGCAGCAGTGGCGGGAAGGATTCTGTCCGGCCATGGAAATCACGGAGCTCGTGCACGTTGGTGAGCATCTCATCCGATTCGCCCAGATCGTCGCTCTTCCTAGTGAGGACGTGTCGAATATGAATCCCACAGGGACAATACAAGCTGAAACAGCTGTTCAACGCCACAAAGATGCTGCTGGCAGATTCAATCGCCAGATATCCCCACATTCAGTTCCCGATATGGCAACCAAGGCTCTTCCCATCCGCCGTGGTGCCGAGGACCCGAACGCTAAGCTTTCGCCTTGATGGCGCGCCCTTCGCAAGGTATTCCTCGCAAGCAAGACAGGATATGCTCGAGTCAGTCTGGATTCGCCTGCAAGTTGCAGAAGATACATACATATGTATGTGAGGACGAAGTATTTCTGCAAAACGCTATGCATCCACTCATTTCTTTGGGCACCTGGCACCTGTGCTCGCAAACTCCTAACAACAAGATTGAAGAGAGGGCACCACGGTATCAGTATCAGTCCTCCGGGTTCGACAGTTCGACACCGGCAACGGGGACGTGGGGCGAAAGCTCATGGGCATTCCTAGTCAAGCCCAGAGCCGCCTGGAAGAAGGCGGCCACATCTTCCTTCTTCACAGACTTCAGGGCCTCCGTGGACTCGAGGATGCGTTCGAACCTGGAGCTCGAGGGTGGTAGTGGTGGCGGTTGTAGTACACGTCGCAGTGGCAGTGGCGGTGGTGATGGTGGTGAACCGGAAACAGTTGTAGTGTGTAATCAAACTGCAGCCCATCGAAAGAACACTCGTCATGATTGTTCGACTTGCTCGACACGGCCCCAACATTGACGATACCAGCGACCCCGCGATGCATCGAGTTTCCAACGGGTGCCCCACCGACGCACACTTGCGCACGGCAGCGTGGTCTCAAGAGGAGAACCGCTGGCAACCGCGATAAACCCGTGCACCCTTCCAGTTGAGTACCATCGATCCTGCCGAATCCTGCCAAAGTGATGGAGCTTTCGGATCGTTACTTGGTTGATTACCTTGGCTGCAAGTGAATTGAATGCATGTAGGCAAGCAGCTGATACCGCCGCGGCAAAATCTCTGCCCAGTGCCGAGTAGCCTACAAGCAAAATGCAGCACAAGACCAGCCCGCGACAGTATGCCGCTGGAAGCTACAGCCTGGACCCCAGTTCCGGAACGTTGTTCCCGCCAACGCGGCACCATGAGCCAACAGTCTTCCTAATCTGACTCAGGGAAGGTCGAATCGAAGTCACATCTGCGGCCTCCTGCAGAAGGCGGGAGTATCGCTGTGTCCGCTCGTTGACCAGTGCCTGCAAGCGAGGCTTTTCTTATCCGGATATTCTCTCGGCATCAGTTTGCCACTGAATCAGTGGGCACACAAGTCACAAGGCCCTTCATCAGGTGAGGTTCTCGAGGAACTGCAACTCACAAAGCTCACAGTTGGCCTCCACATTGTTTTGGAAGTCCTCGTCTGACATGGCCTGCAGGCTTCGTGCACGCTGCGAGGTCGGAAGGGAGACGACCAGCTAGTTTTGAAAAGACTTGACTCATCCTCGATCTTTCTCAGACTCAGATGGATCATAAACGTTGCTCTGAGGAAGTACACGGAATGAAAGCCACTCCCTCCCAGGGTTCCTCAAGCTCCTGGCCGAAATCCTCGAGCCAGGTTTCAATGAGCTCATCCACTTTCTGGGGATGCTCGCGGGGGCCCTGAACCTGAGCTTCCAGGCAGGCACGGAAGGATTTTGCAGATGAAGACTCCTTTGGCCAGCAAAGGTTCAGTTCAGGGCCCCGAAGATGTCCGAGTTATGTAGGGGAGGTCTCGCATGTCGTTGCAATACACAGCGATGTTTTGATGTGTGTATGCGTGTGTTGAACGCTCAGACACCGACATTGTCCAAGCTCTGAATGTACATGCCGCGAATCCAGGTGTCCCACCCTGTGCAAGCGTGCACCTGTTCAATTTCCTCCGCATCATCTACGGAAGGATCTAATTTGAGGACGGCGAGCATGATTTCAACAATCTTGAAGTACTGCTCGTGCTTGTGTACAGTAGGCAGCAAATAGAGCTTCACGTCAGCTGCGGCTCAGGCAATGTGTGCGATGTGTGAAACTTTCAACTTCAACCAATCAGCAAGTCGTCAAATGTCGTCAAGTCGTCCTCCTGTTTGGACACACCTCCACTTGTCGACCTGCTCTCTGAGTCGCCCACGATCCGACCTTTACAAGAAACAGGTCTGTAGCAGGTTTGAACACGTCATCCTGAACCAGCTACCCCGGATATACAAGGCATAGAATCGATGAAGACCTTTGGCGGCTCCTGTGCAGACGAAGCCACCAACACTGAAAATCCGCAGATGTGCTCGTTCACCCACGGAAAAGCTTGAACAATGTACCTGAGAGAAGCCAAGCATGCAATCGCATGCCGTTGGATGAGTCCTATTCGAAGCAAGGAAGGTACTTCCCCTAACCAGGCCGGTCGATACAATCCCGGAATCCGATGTCGTAGGCCGTCGACCACACACAACTCTGTTGCACCCCTGACCACCTTCCACAGACTCCGTATTCAATAACATATAATTAGCCGGCGCACCCCAGCTGCAGCTCCGTTCGGAGCCTCTGGAAGGCCGAGACATGGGCTATCCGGCAGGCAAGGGATACGCAGGCGTCGCGGCTCAAGTCCTCGTTGGTTGGACCCACCTGGAAGACTTGTCGCTGGCACGGTGGAGGGGCAGTGGCTGTGACAATTTTTAAGTAAGTAGTAAATCCATGAAAAAAGCGAACACATCAACAAAAGCCTGAATAGGTACAGAAATGATGAATAGACAAACATGTAAACAACTGCACAAGGCCGAATTTTGTGTACGCGGATCCGTAAATCATTTGCAGAGGTCGTTTGCGCCTTCAACCATTGCTCTCTAGCATTCCAGCATCCAACCATGCAGCCTAGCACTCGCCTCTGAAAGGTGGAAAGCCGTATTGCCGGGATTTGCTGGGAGGCTTACAAGGGCCTCATGTGCAATGAGTCTGTGAGAGCAGGTCGCAGCCAGGTTGGAGCTCTGCATGGCTGGTAATGTGGATAGGTTTTGTTCTACCAGCGCTTCACATCTTCAAAGGTCTTAGAAGCTTAAACGTCTCCACCACATGCACGCAGGTACGCATGTACGTGGCTGCAATACGTTTTTTGCGATCTGCTATGATTCTATGCTCTTCTCCGGGAGCAGCCTTAAATGCGACGCTTTCAACACGGTGAGTCTGCTAAATACTTATAGCAGCAAGATCTCTCTCGAAGCAGAACTCGCAAACCAGGCGGCACCTGGTAGACGACCTGCGTGCTGCAATTCTCCTGCGCAGGGTTGAGGGCAGCAAGGTCGTACTCGAAGACGGTGGTCGAATTCAGAGGGAGCTGCGTGATCTCCTGTGCCGTGGGAGATGCAATGCAGCCAGCTTGCAAACAGAAAGAGCATCAGACTGCAGAGCATGGAAAAGAGGTCTGACTTGGCGTCACCAAGAGTGTCGCGTTAGGTCGACTCCTGCCCAAGTGCCGAAAGTCCACCAAATAAACCCCGGCACACGTCGAAGAAGGCACCAAGATAGCCAGGGCTTGGACGGGTACACTGATTTACGCTCGACCCGAACCCGCTGCTGTGTGCGTCAGAGTCCGGATTCCGAAGAGAGATAATCCTTGAGTACTGAACTTCTGAATTGAACGTATGCATTGAACCGAGATGGACCGATCCCCTGGCCTTCTTTCTCAACTCCTTCAGGGGCTCGGCACCCAAGCGTTTCAGCGAGGCGCAAACTGTGTCCTCGGCAAATTTAGCTGATCCTGAAAGAGTGCAAGAGAGTTGAGACCATCTTGAAAAGTCCGACAATGTCCTACAATCCTACAGCCTGTACTGCAGAGCTGCCCAGACGTCCGACCGAAACCCGTGACACAATTCGCAAAATCGGCTTGGGGTTTCAACTCAGTCTTCGAATTTGATGGTCCTGGCACTTCTCGTCGCGAAGTGGAGACATGCGTGTCTTCTTTTGTGGTAGCTGAGATCATATCATATCCAATTGGATTTCTGGCGGGGCTTAATGTGGTCCCTGCTAGACAATTCAACTTGAGAGCCACGGGCTGGGACGAAAGCTCTAGCAGGGGCAGGGCTGGCGACACAACGACACTCAGAAATGCCAAGTTTCAGCTTGCTGCTCACTGATGCTGCCATGGTAACGAAGCTGCAGGAGCAAGCCCGCACTGCAGCAGACAGAAAGTTGCAGAGAACAGCACTGGCGGGAGCAGTTTTGATCCAACATGTCAATAAGAGCAGTTTTGATCCAACATATTAACTCCTTGCCAGACAAAGACTGCGACATGTGAAGCAGGTTTTGACCCAACATACCGACTTTTCGCCAAACATAGACAGACAGACATGTTGCACAACGTGGCCACGATACGACTAGCATCAGCAGCATACGACCAGCATCAGCAGCATCAGCCGACACGCCCAGGCCAGCATCAGCAGCATCAGAGGAGGCCTGTTTTTCCTTTGGACGTCTAAAAAGCCACTTAATTACCCAAAAGGACCAGCTCCTTCACGAGGAGCTTTCGTGATTCAAAACTGTCCTGACCATTGATGAATGCCGGGGCGCAGCTACGCTCTTGGCCTCTTCCGCCGTCGCATTGCCATGCACGAGCATGTCCACCTGACAGCATGTGCGACATAAGTGTTGATCACCCAACTCCCAATGTTTGCGCGCAGTCGGAGCAAAACCACATCCATCACGACACCTCAAGCACAGAGAACCACTCAGTGACGACAAGGCGATCTGGTCAAGAACAGGAACCTGCCTGGACATGTCTGAAGGCCGTGCGGACAGCTGCTGCAGTTGCGGCGAGATCCGGTCCTCTTTCCAACACCTCACCGCTGAAACTGACACTATTCGGCCTTGGGCTTGGATTGTCTGTCGATGGAGAGCGCCCTTGCTTATTCTCATGGGGCTCCCATGTCAGGGTGCCGTTGCCCCACCTCGATGTACTCTGACAAGTGCCAGGACTTCCTCAGCATCAGCTGCGACAAGTAGTAGCTGCCAACAGACCAAGGGTCCTCAGCACACTTGGGCGGATGCAAGGCAGATGTGCCAAACATGATGAAGAGCGGTCTTTGCTGCGTGCCTCGCGAGTGAAGTTCTTGTAATCTTGGAGAAGGATCTGTCGCTGAACCTCCAGCTTTTCCAGCAGCTCCTGCTTCGGCTACTGAGTGGCACTGAACTCCCGGAAAAAGAGATTTCATCGCGCAACCGCGAACTACGTCACACAATCGACACATCAAGTAGGTTGAGTTTTTTAGAAGAGGGGCTTACCCTAAATAACAACCCTGAGCCCGAAACGCCCAAGTACCTTCAAAGCTCTCATCCGCATCAAACCCCTTGGGCTCTGGAGCCTCACACCCATCAAAACTAGAGCTGCGCTTCTCTTATGATGATTGTTGCATTTGCTCATTTGCTATTGTTAGTTGCTGCCACTATGTTACCGTCATTGCAAGCCTGCTACTATTTTTATCGACTTGCGACTAAGTCATAAACTGATGGCAGGTGGGGCTTGGACAACCCAAACTGCAGAACTTCGCAAAAGCTCAACCTGCATCGACAACACCCACCAATCCTACTCCAAAAGAACCGTCACTCTCCAAATTCCTGAAGCCCTCAACCCTACAAACCCCAAAGCCCCGGCTGAAAGCCCCGTAAACCCTATCAATGCCCTATACAACTCTTGTAACACCCCTGTGAACCCTTGGCGATGACACCTCTCGCTCCTGGCCCCGGTCCCCAAGAGCTGCGAGGAGCTCCTCCTCGCTGCTGGCGCCCTTTACTGCCTCTGAGCTTCGCTCATCCAAAGGCTCCGGATAAAGGGCTCTCTTACCTTTCAAAGCTTCTGTCAGAACGGCTTTACGGCCTGGGACTCCAGAGGTTGGTGGGGCATTGGGTGGCGTAGAGCCTTATACAGGGTCTCGTAGAAGGATTTGTCGAGTGGAGATAGTTTGGCTCAGTCTGCTTGAGGTTTCATTAGAAAGGGCTTCGCTTATGACATGTGGGCCATATTGGGGGTCTTTGGCCGACTGTCCTCTCAGCTGTTTAGGTCATAAATCTGTTTCAGCTGATATTGGAAGGCTTGGCTTCTTGCTCGCTGTCGTCATTGAGGGATTGCTTTTCTTGTGTTTCTTGAGATTGTCGAGCTTCGCTTGTACCGCTTGTATATGAAAGTATGCATGGGGTTTGGCTCATCTTTTGTTTAGTATTGTTGAGACACATGGTGCTGGGATGTAGTATTTCGTTTTCAAGTGTATGACTATGGTTCTGAAGGCTCGTGAGGCTTGTTTACGTTCAGCAGTCACAGTTCGGCACCTACAAGAATCAAGTTCCTTTTACAATGCACCATTAGCGGAAGGGCAAAGGTGAGAAAGGTGGCGCTAGACAGCCTCAGCGATTGTCTCGATCTCTTCCAGGAGTGTGGCAATGCGCTCCACGACGACCTCGCCACCAAACAGTTCCGCGACCATTATCACTGCTGTTGAGGTTCCTGCTTAAACTTAAGTCAGCAGCATCTGTGGGAGATTTCGTAAGTTTACAGGAGGTGGGACGAGCTTGATTAAGTAAGACGCAGCCATGCACCGACTTGGACCAATTGGCCTTCAAGAGGTCCGGGAGCTTGTCGTTGAAGCCACCGATTGACATCGTCAAGTTGTCCTTGCATGGGGGGTCGTGAAGAATCTGCATAGAGCGTCAAGGATGCACGGAGGGATTCATCAGGAAAGAGGACTTCTGGTGAATGAGCCCCAAACCGTCCAGGAATTTGTTAAACTGTTAACAGCATGCCACGGCTCTGCAAACTCCAAGTTGTAGCCCAAGCCGGCCACGCTTGCATCGTAGGAGAAAGTGTTCAGGTCATCGCTGACCACGCTACAAAACCTCGACCAGCTGCAACAGGCCGGAGGGAGTTTCGGCAAAAGCACTTCAGTGTGCCGGACTTTACGAGTATGCTATCCCGAAGGGTCTCTCTGTGTATTGTATATAGAGGTACATGCAGATATATACATACATATGTACATACATACAAACATACGTACGTACATAGCTACGGCCATACGTGCGTACATACATACATACGTACATACATACATACATACATATGCACATATATCACATATACCTACACCTTTCTTGTTTTAATTGTTTGTACACACTTGCTGGCAGGCAGCAGTCGCATCATTGTCACGACCTCAGGACCCGCATCGTAGGCAGCGGTGTGCACGTGCGCCAGAACATACTCTCGGGGCGTCTTGAACGCCTTGTCCACCTGAAAGCTGCTGCTTCCAGCACCGTGGTATTCTTATTTACGGTTCATGCCACACAAGCTTCCAGCTGATCTCCACGCCTTGTGCCACAGACGGAGCATGCCGCTGTCTATCAACGGGTTCGGGGGCAGGACCTCCATGGGGAGCTTTGTCATTTCTGCACCCGTGCCATCCGAAGCACGCAGGGAGAAGTCGTTTGGGATGAAGCCTCGGGCTGCAAGGAACTCTGGAAGCCTGACCCGCTTCCATTCTTGTTAATCTTCTCTGTCTTCTGTCGTCTCTCGCCCTTTGCTCGTGCCAGGAGGCGGTTGGGTTCGGGAAGGTTCAGACCAGAGGGCTGGCCCTGGAGGGCCACTTCCAACTTTTCCCGCCACTGATCCAAGTGATCCTTGTCCAGGGGCTCCAGCTTGTAGTAGGCCTTTTCGCCGGGCAGATGCAATGCGACACAACTCTTGCCGAAAAGACATGGGCAAGACTTGTCCATCCCTGTTTGTGTCGGATCTCCACCGCGGCGTATCATTTCCTATCCATAGCTTCCCGTGCGATGCCAATATGAGTGCCATGACCTGGAAACTGAGCTAGACGTAAGTAAAGCCTCTGTGTGACATGCTCGCCTCTATTTAAAGCAATCGCTTGCTTACAGCAGCCGCCGAGAGGCCTTGTACCACTCCTCAGGCTTCCAGCCCTGCGCAGCGACAACCGGGTAAGCCGGAAATTCTGCTGCCAGTTCAGGGTCTGGGTCTGCAGACAAGTAAGGCACAGTACAGAACTACACCTACCTACCTATCGATCTATCTCATTGCCTTAAACTAAATAGGGCTGTTGCTGCTATCTATCCATCCATCCATCTATCTGTATACCGTATACCGACCTATCTATCTACATCTCTAGTCATCTGTCTACATATCATATCTACCTACCGATGCCTATCTCCTTATCTACTTACTTTTCGATTTGTCCATCTGTCTATCCGTCTAAATATCTAACAAATTACTTTAATACCCAGATTGACCTTCCCACCTGTCTCACCTACCCAGTGATTGTTCTATCTTTCTTTCTGAAGGGCAGAGGGGAGGTGAGGGGAGGTCTCCCTCCCCCCCTGCAAAAGTATGCACCTCGTTTTGGGAATGGAAGACCAAGAGATGAGGTACCGTGAAGAAAACTGCCTGTTACAAGTAACAACTTCCACGTATCTGTCTGTCTGCCTGTCTGTCTGTCCGTTTGTCTGTTTGTGTGCGCTTTTTCAGGTTCTTCAAATTCAGACTGTAAAGGTGCATGCTACATGTTTACTCGCGTAGGCTGTGCACTCTGCGCCTGATCGCTGGCACTCTGGGCTGTGCTCTCCTCTCTGAACCCGTCGCTGGTGACCATGATGAGGCAGTTCGTCGGAGTGAGGGTTGACCTCAAGTCAGCTCATCTCCATCAAACCCTCATGCGAGTAGGTTTGCCGATGGTTGGGAAAGAGGAGCTGGGAGCCCTGTCAGAGGAAGCAAGAGATCCTCGCCGACGTGATGCGAGTAGGTTGGCAGCATAAATAGTGGATATCGGATATTGGCAACCACTGGTGGTGGTGGCACAGTGTCAGCCGTGCCAACACTTCTTACAACTACCACTTACCGACGTAAATTGAACATCGGCGCTGCCCGGAATCTATGGCTTCATGAGGCTTGAATTACGATCAGGGCGTCAAGATTTCGTCCCAGTGACAAATACTCGGCAACGACATCCGATCGCCACTCATCCAAAGCAAACGGGCCCCGCAGCACTTCGTTCGCAGGGTACCTGCATGGGCAGATTGGCACAGCGATGCAAGATCTGCAGCTATCTTAGGATGCAGATGCCATGCGAACTATCAGCTGAGTCCACAGAGCTTGTTGCAGTCTTCC
Source organism: Symbiodinium sp. clade A Y106 (assembly GCA_003297005.1). NCBI lineage: Eukaryota > Dinophyceae > Suessiales > Symbiodiniaceae > Symbiodinium > Symbiodinium sp. clade A. The sequence goes on along the minus strand of BGNK01001722.1, from coordinate 73,130 downwards.
GTGGTGACAATCCTTCACCCTGTTAACCAGCATGAGCCACTCGGCATTGATGTTCGTACAACTCCTCACATGATAGGTGACTGTAAGAAGGAAGTCAACGACTCCTCGACCTAAAAGCATAGCTTCGCTGGGACTCTGGAGCAGTGGAGGCTGTCATCAGTCATCAGCCGAGAACAGTCGCAAGGATCAGCCATCATCATCACGATTGCTGTAAGATCTCTAGTGCAAGAGCAGTGGCACACAGTGATCTTCGTCATACCAATATACGAGTAGCTGCTTCAATGCAAAGGGTACCCACCTATTTAAAGGAACTGCTAAAAAGACAGCAATCGTTGCTACTTTGCTGCCTGTGCAGGGCCATGGCTGCAGAGGCTGCAAAGTCATCCGGCAGCGGGGAGTCCTGCAACGAGACTTTAGAGTTCAACTCCGTGCTTCACGTCTGAGGAGGGTGCGCAATCCCACTAGACGTAGAGGGGCCATGATCTGCTCCAGATACAGGATCCTCGGGATTTGTTCTGGGAAGCCTGTGGCAAGATGGAATGATGTCTGCAGCTGCACGAAGACACACGAGAAGCTGCCAACGATGCTTCATGAATCAACATTCCGTCCTCCTTGTGAGCGAAGCCGATCTCTTGAAGAGAAGCGAGCTCCTTGAAGATCTCCTTCCCGAAAGAAAGGAGCATCTTGCTGCACTGTCAGACAGCAGAAGTCCATGTGGTCCCGACGGTCAGTCCTCCTTCGGCCCGGCTGATCGGATGGTCTCGACGTACCTCTTGGCAAGCCCTGCCCAACGACACTGAAAGTCGCCAGTTTGTGTTCTGCCAAAAGCTTACAAAGAAAGGAGGCAGAATGCAGGATTCAACCGTGCACCACGGGCACTCGAACAGCAAAGCCAAGACCTCCTCCCGGTGCGCGTCGCCCTCATCGGAAGGCTTGCTTGGACGATGCGATGACGACGACAACAGCAGCGGTGGCTGGCGACTATGCTCATACTTCTACTGCGACGTGACGACTGAGGGGAAGCTTACATCAGAGAGAAGTTGGTGGCAAATGATGAGGCGACTGGCTTTTGATACATCCCAACTCCTGATGACCACGAGAATTACGATGCTGGGCTGGAGCAAATGCTCTGCGTTTCTCCAGGCACCCTGGACTTCACAGGAGGTTGCAAGTTGCCTGGGGGGGGAGGGTTACGTCTTCTAAGGATTGGGGATGCAGAACCACCCCTTTTTCTCGTGCCCAAACCGGGCGCAAGAGTTGCCTCAGGAGTCAGCGTGATGTTTATGGCAAAAAGCTGCTCATCGGTGAACCTTGGCTAGACACTTCAAGCATGATAACTGCAAATCCGGGGGGATGGCAGATGTGATCTACAAGCCGACTAGCCTGACCAGCTACAAGGTATCGTCTCCTTCTACTTCTCTCACGCAGAGATTTTGCTGAGCAGACCTCCAGATGCACTGCTTGCTTCGCCGAGTTCGGGATATCTGAAAAGCTTTTTCAGCCTGCCGTCAAGCGGCGAATGGGCGGTGCCGGAAGACAGCTGGTCCACCCAGCCAAACCTTAGACTCAGACAATCTGGACCCTGCATGCTGAACACCTCCACAATAAACAAATGAAGGCTTCTCTGTTTCTTCATTTACGGCTCCACTTACGCGGTACTCTGCTGGAACCTTCCGCGCCAAGCTCACAAAAGCCCAGATGCTGGTTGAGGGCATCGTGAAGGGAGCCGGCCCCCTCGTGGCCAAGGAGGTGCGCCAAGTAGAGCTCTGGCTTTGCAAACCTGAGCCAACAGCCAGGTCACTGCACACAATGACATATTCTGGACCGCACTGTTGACACTCACAGCCAGACTGAAAAGACTGAAAAAGAAATCATCGAGTGCTTACGGTGCTGGAAAAGCAACCAGACTGAGACATGACATGTTCTGCGTGGTAGCTTGCACTGGAGGGCTAGGCATGGGTCCAAACCTGGCTTTTCATGTGTATTTAAATATTGGGAAGTATTGGGCAGGCGGAGCCCAGGCGCAGGTACTTCTGCACGGGTGGAAGTGGCCAGCAAGCCGAGATCGACCGAGAGTCCTAGCAGAAGCCGCGCTGAGAAAGCTGGGCCTGAAGTCCATGTTGGTCCCCCTGCATTGCTAAAACGGCTCGAGATCTTGAAGAACAGTCATAGCTTTAGGGAGTGCGTCACATAAAGCACACATTAAACCCCATTCCGGCAGGCCTATGAAAACCAAAGGCCCGCCAAACCTAGCAACCCTAATAGGGGGTTGATCCTTCAGCGGCACGCACTTCACGACTCGACCCACCTGATGGCAGGGCTCACAAAGGCTTTCGGGGCTTTGCGGCAAACAGTAGGGGAATTAGATTTCGTATTCCAAAAGCTCGGCGCCAAACCCTTACAAAGGAAACCAAGAAATGAGAGCACAGGAGGGTTCGAGCCTACAGCACTTTCCATTCCAGCTCATGTGCTTATCCACTCGGGCATGGCATCCTTCAGACTCCCTAAACGCCATCATATCAATCCCATGTTTTCCCCAGCTTGCAATCAGCCCTTACCAGAACCCCCCAAAATAAGAAATCGAGCCCCTCAATTTCTTAAAGTTAGGAATCGAGCCCCTGAATTTCTTATTTTTGTGGTTTTCCTATATTTCCATTCCAGCTCATGCGTTTATCCACTCGGGCATGGCATCCTTCAGACTCCCCAATCGCCATCATATCAATCCCATGTTTTCCCCAGCTTGTAATCAGCCCTTACCAGAACCCCCCAAAATAAGAAATCGAGCCCCTCAATTTCTTAAAGTTAAGAAATCGAGCCCCTGAATTTCTTATTTTTGTGGTTTTTCCTATATGGCAAAGCTTAATTTAAGCCCTGATTAAGCCCTCACAAAGCCCCTAAAGCCCTCCAAAGCTGGTATTAAGGCCTTATTAGGGCCTTAGGGGCTCGATTTCTTAACTTTAAGAAATTGAGGGGCTCGATTTCTTATTTTGGGGGGTTCTGGTAAGGGCTGATTACAAGCTGGGCAAAAAATGGGATTGATATGATGGCATTTAAGGAGTCTGAAGGATGCCATGCCCCAGCGGATAAGCACATGAGCTGGAATGGAAGATGCTGCGGGCTCGAACCCTCCTGTGCTCTCATTTCTTGAATTTGGTTTTTTATTTGATGCCATTTCAAACTAAGAAATTTGGGTTAAGAAATCAGGGTACCCTCCAATCCCGAAACGTTTTTCACTAAAAAAAGGTGCGCTTCAAAAATAAGAAATCGAGCCCCTCCTCACGACAAATTAACTGTTTCTTAACCGGCGCTGTCGCTGTAGGTATATAATGGGGTATGTCCGTGTATGTAGGTTGTCAGGCAAAGTGGGTACAGCAGCGTACGGATACAACATTCGGCTGACAGTCCAGCAACGCAACAATGGGTCCAGGGAGTAGATCCACGCCGCACAACTGGTCGACCGAGTCTGTGTTCAAAGCATGCTGCCACTTTGCCACCCCCGGCTCCGCGCCACAAGATGCTTGAAGGATCAGCACTTGGGTGGACCAGAGGTTGAGAAACGCATTGTTGACAATCCTCAACTCCTAACAGTTTTCCACGTCTTTCTGCGTCTGGCCGCAGAAGTTCGAAGAGTCTGCGTCGATTCCATTGTCTGTCTGTCCATGCATCCGTCTGTCTGTGTCTGTCCTGCTCCATCTCGTCCCCAAATATTTTCTTGTTAATAGCATTTTTCAACGCATCGATCTCTCCATCTGTCTAGCTATCTATCGATCTGTCTATCTGTGTAGATCTAACTATAACTATCTCTAGTGTATGTATATATAATGAACAAACCAATAGACGAAATACATGAACAAGAATAAAAAACAGGAACATATTTATATCAATAGACAGGCGTTCATGCGTGTGCATACATATATATATATATATATTATACAACTGCAAATCCAGATACATCGTATACGTCACATATAATATACACATGCATGTACATGCACATGCACAAAGAAGGAACCCATCCCCCAAGCCCAATCAACTTTAAAGGGGTAAGCTGACACTCGCCCGGCCAGCAATGACGGGCTTCTCCAGCCGCTGTGAAACGGTTTGAAAGTAGATTGTGCTTGAATTGGAGCACTCTCCTGGAACACACAAAAGGCCGAAGCCCCTGTTCTAGATCCCAAACCGCGAAATCCCGCCTGGCTCGACGGCCAAGGCTTCACCGGATAGACCATCTCTCGGCCGCTGCCCGAGGGAACGCTGCGGAACTTCTCCGTGGCCAACTCCCTTGTGATGCTGTAGGGTGCAGGGCGAATTAAATGTTGATAGCTGGGCTCTTAAGGTCCTATACAGGTAGTTCCGGTCCTGCGGTCGATGCCTGGATGTATTAGGAACTACTTGATCTGCGTAGAATGCTCTGGCATCTGCCGATCCATGTGAAGCATGTAAATCTCTCTGACGAACTGGCACAACCCCAATTATGGCAGAATCACCCAGAAAGCACGATAAATGCTCCAACAAGTGATCAAGTTACGATTGTGTACACGTGCCCAGCTTCATGCTTGGAATCGCTGACAGATGTTTTTCCACTACGAGCAATATCTTGCAGAAGCCACAACCACTCAAATGAACAGAATCAGGGGCGGGTGGCTGCAGTGTATCCAAGCTGTCGCTTCCCACGACAACAAGCTTCATGGCACCTCAGCATCACCAGGCTCGAAGCAACATGCAAGCCCTACATAATGAAGTACTCCAGCTAATACTATGCTTCAAGCTCAAAACGTGCCAAAGGCTTCAGCCACATGCTAGGACGAAGCGCTGATGCAGTCGAATTATGACTTTCTGCACAATGCTTGCCAAAGGTCCGGCTTGATAGTGAGTCTTGTTCCACTCCACCAGCTGCTTCCGAGTGTGGTCCAAGTCGTTCGATCCCAGTGTGTCCAAATTGCCCACGTCAAAACCTGTAGCTTCAGCCAACAGGCAAAGGTCAATACAATCGAACCCGATAAGCGTCGAGGTGTCACATCGTGCTTCGGCATACACAAACCGGAGTCACCTGGAATACTTGCTGGGGGTGATTCCGATATCTGGCTGAAGCCGTCCCGGACTCAACAGGCGGTGAGTCTTTCACTACTATCCACTCCGTTTCACGAAGCCCGAGAATCCTGGCTCAAAAGCGACGACTTTCGGGCGGAGTGGCACGACAAATCCGAGAACCGGTAATTAGGTTAAAGCCACAAGCTGATTGCGGAAAAGTCACTGAAGAAGGGATGCTCCGGGGCAGCGGTGGCCTTTAAAACCTGCGAGCTTTCTCCACGCAACCCTCAGACTCGAGATTGGAGCCCGAAGAGCTACGGAAGTGCATAAGGCATAAGGCCTCTTAGCAAGTCTCGCGTCGAAGTCTGAAGGCCCCGCTTTGAGCGAAGCCGCCTGGAGAAGTCGCCAACCGTCCTCGGTGGAGTAGTTGGTGCTCTCGGAGTCCACCGCCTCTGGCAGCTTCTGTGAAACTTGGCTTCTGTCTGAGGAGCCAAAAGCCAAGCATCCGAAGCATCTTTAAATCCCAAACCGCCCAAACCCGGAAATCAGAACCTGAGGCCTAAATCCGTGGCGCCTTCATCTCCCTCTCAATGCCGGATGGGTCGAAGGTCGGACTGATGAAGAACTGGGCGAAGCGATCCAAGGCTTCGTCCAAGAAGGGCGAAGCTACCTCATCATGACAAGGACGGAGTCTTGTGTGTGGAAGTTAAAATGTAAGAAGATGTCTAAAGTGACTAAGGTGACTGGCTGCAAGGAACATAGTCATGAGAATGCACTCGTCACAGCCCGGGTGATCAAGGGTCACTAGCCTTAGACTCCACATTGTTCTGATTCACGGCACCTTGAAGTAGTACGTGGTGTACTCGGACATGGTGAAGGCATTGCTGTCACCGCCATGCTCGCTAAGATACTTGCTGTACTCGTCTTCTTTGGGGAATTTTTCGGTGCCCAGGAACAGCATATGCTCGTGGAAGTGGGCCAATCCAAGTCGGTCCTTGGGATCCTGGAACGTCCCGCACTGCACTGTCAACGCAGCTGCCGATGTGCTTGCGCTGGGGTCTGATGCCAACAATACTTGGAGCCCGTTCTCCAGCTGCAGCACTCGGTACGAGCGTGGATCCCCTGGTGGGGTGCGGATCTCCCGGGGACCCTCTGCCAAAACCGTGGCCAAGGCCCGGCACAGAGGCGCTGACCGGAGGCCTCCGAGAGCCCCTGACCGACGGAGCCAGGGCCCAGAGCTGGTCTTCGAGAAATGCCGGGCGTTTCGCGCCCCGGCGAGGAGGCCACCGAGACCCAGAGAGATCGAGGCCAACGGAAGCGCGTCGGCCTCTGGAGAGTTTGCTGCGGGAGCTTGCAGATCCCCTAGATATAGTTCCACACATGAGTATGTATATGTAAGCCTGCATGGGTGTGTATTATGCATGTATGCGGAAATACACATACGCCCAACTCCCAGCACGCGCAAACACAGGGGCGTTCTTCACTCCTGATGTCTTCACACGACCGAGGTCCATGATCCAGTACATTCTGAAAGCGCGGCCACATATTTACAGATAAGCACCTACACTCCTGCTTAGGATACATACCTACCAAAAACTGGATCTGACCGCACCGGTCTGACTATGATAAAGGCATATGCTGTGTTGAACACAGGATCAACCACCGCAAGTGTGTCTTGCTGCTGAGCTGCTCTTCTGTTCCAGCTTCGTTTGTACTGCTAGATCTCCGGCCACTACGGCAACTGTTGAGCCGGACATCGTAAGATCTGTATGTATACATGCGTATACGTGCATCTTCACAATAAAGTATGCATGTATACGTGCTTGCATGCATGTGCCTAGCTGACTTACCTTGTGTTTGTTGCCACATGCCCTTGGATTACGGCAAAGGTTTTCAGGAACGGTTCTTTGGGGATTCTGTTGTTGGCCAAGTCGAACACGCATGGGATAGCGAACCCCGTAGATACACTAAGGATTTATACCTTCCAATCATGACATGCTGAAACAGCAAACACGCCAAACAAAAACATCGGGATGCTGCTGCCTGGCTCTGCTGTCCAACACTGCTGCGGCGGTGTCTGAGCCAAACATCCTCGTCAGTCGAGACTGTCGGCACTCTCACATCAGGGCAAACGCACGGGACAGAGCTACCAAACGGGATCCCCCAAAATGCAGGTGTGACGAGTACTATGCTTATCCGATTTTCTGTTTCATGAATGTCACTTGACTTCTGCTTGGCTGCTGGCAAGCTTCCCGCAGCTGCCGATTCGGGGTGCACGAAGACCCTGTCCGGGCTGCCGGCCCGGTGGACGCGTACAGTGCCGGGCGGAGAGACATGGTTCTTGCACTACAGCCTTCACAGTTCACAGCGTGGGTAGCTCTTTCATACTGGTGCGCTGCAGTTTCCCGTGCAGCGTCTGTGACCTGTGCCGTGTTGGAACATGCTGAGCGTCTATGGGTCTGCTACCACCACGGATGCTGGAGGCAATTCTTGATTTCTGATCCTGGCAGACAGCAGGGTTGACATAATTGTTCTGCGGGACAGCTGCGAGGGGGAAGCAATCGGATGCGGTCAGTCCACTTGTCCCTATCTAGGCCTGTACATGGACCTATCTGCTTGCCTGCTTATCTACCCATCTATCAAGCGTTCCGTGTCTACCCGTCCATCTGTTTGTCAGTCTTATGTGTACATACTGGTTCCATAGATTCTGCACATACAACATACATAATGGACAGGCAGTGAAAGCTAGCATACAGAAACACACAAGAAAGCATGTCACAATAAAAGCTTAGCTAACCCGGCAAGCAACACATGTGCAAACCTACCTCTGAGTGTGTGTTCACACATCTCTTGCCATATTCCATGTGCTTTAATTTAAAAGGTGCATATGCAGGGTATCCGGAGAGAGGAAGGGAGCGAGGGACAGAGACGGAGGCTCACACAAGGAAAGACAGAAAGAGAGAGAGAGAGTAAGAGGCAGGCAGACATAAACACCGCGAGAGAGACTGGGAGGGCGAGAGAGAGAGAGAGACAATGACAGAGAGGGAGATGGAAAGCGCGAGAACCAAAATTTTATTTACGTGCACACTCACGCATATGTATACCTCATATATATATATATACATATGTACGCAGAGTCTATAGGTACAACCTATATGTCATGTACAGTATGTATATATGTATAGATGTCTCTGTATACCAACACATAGCTACAGATATTTATATATACACATGTATGTAAAATATCTCTTTTCGCGTCGATTGATGTCTATAGTTGCGTGCATGTGTGTGCATATATATATATGTATTTTTGAGCGTACATACCTTTACAGACACATTTCTATGTACATGCATAAATAACTTGTGACGAGGCAACTAGGAGAAACCATGTTGAGAGCGAGCTGCAGAGGGACAAACAGACATGTTGGCACGAGAGCAAACAGGCATGTAGACAAAACGAGAGACAACAGAGGCAACACAATGCAGACAAAGAAGACACACACCGACTTGGTTCCGTTCTGCTGGCATCTATTGTTTGTACACAACTATGCATATATGTTCTATACGCACCAAAGAAGATGTATAAGCATCTCAGGTCTTCGCAGCCTCGGTACTCACGGTGCTTGACAAAGCGACTAGCACGCATGGTCGTGTCATCCGCTAAACCTGCACGAATGCTCAGGTATGCTGGCAGCGGCGTTGGCAACCGTTTCCACATACCTACTTTAAAATACAGCAAAACCATATGCATCGTCCAAGATCGGAGCGTGTACCCTGAATACATGTAAGGCGCTATAGCACTCTTCCTCCAGCGTCAAATGCGAATAAACATCCGAAAGCTACAGGAAAATCTGAGGATCGGACTGCCATGATGGCAGGCACGCGGCACTGGGCTCGGGATGAGTGATTTCGCAGACTCACGGGCACTTGGCTACAACTTCCCTGATATTCGGTGTAAGTTCTAAGAATCAAAAAAAGCTGAATAACAATGCTCCCAATTACGGTGTTGCAATGGTGGTCGAGCTGTGCCGAAAGCCGAACATGGGGCTGACTTTATGTCAAAGTTTGTCACTGGACGGTTTGCTACGACATGTATTGAAGGCTCAAGCTGTTTGACAACAAATGAACATCCACGGTACATAGCAAGAGATGGGACGCATTCCCCAGCAAAGGGTCTGCATGAATCGCATGCTGCAAGCAGTAAATGGCTTTAATCATGATGCAGACACCAAGATACGTAAAGCCTTTTCTCATCGTTGCCATGGCAAATGTGGCGAATGCTGCAAAAAATGTGAGGCTCATGTCTTCCTGCCGGAGAACGCCTTGTCTGACTAGACCACACGTGGCAACTCTTCTGTCCGTAGCCATCGCGAAGCTTTCAGCGAATAGCAGAATGAAATCCACACTTCTCGAAGCGACCAACGCTGTGTGTCGATGCAGTTGCATGCGCACACACACACATACATGTGTAAGTGTGTAATATATGCACACACACATACATACTGACTGTGTCTGTTTGGTAATGTTCGTAGATATACATACGTACTAGTGCACACATTAAACATTGCAGTGAATTATGTTACAATATTTACGCTACACTACATGACACTACATTACGACACTGAAACATACGTACTTACCTACATACATACATACATACATACGCAATTACATACAGACATATATGCCTACCTGCACACAAGCACAGATGCATTCACCATACTGGTTGAAGTGCAAAGTAAGCAGGAAGCATCACTGATGATCACATGGCTTGGTCAGTCAGCGCTGACTGACACCACTGTTTCGCCTGAGGTGCTCGAATCCACCACAACCTCGGCATGCGAAATGCTCCTTTCACTGCGTCAAAGTCGGTTGCTCCGGCAGTAACTCCGATGGACTATGCATGATTACAATGTATGTCTGGATGGCATGGAGGACAAGTGAAAATCTGCAGCTACATGCAAAGACTAATAGATGTGAACACATGCTCCGATCCGAGGAGCTCTTCGCACAGGCTTGGCTTCGTGAGCCTCGGGATACGTAAGCACATGACGGAGACATGGCGCGGAACCAAAATCAAGCATGCACAAGCTCGTTGCACTGCTACAGTACTAGCAGCTGCCCCTCCTCCACTCCACCATCCAACCCAAGACTGCAACCCAAGCTTAAAAAAGCTGTCACTAGTCACTACGACATTCCAACAGTTGCCAAGCCCTGAATCCCAGATGGGAAACCCTCAAGTGTATAGCCAGAAGTCCTGAAGCAGACACTTCCTAAACCAATGCCTTGTGGTTCAGGATGGCATATGCGACAGGATCTTCCAGGGAACCTTTGTGCTTGGGCACGTGGGCTGGCATTCCCCGCAAAAAAAGGTTTTGAACAGTGCATGGTGGGACTTGCCACACCAACTAGCCACACACATCACTATTCACCAACATACAATGAATGAACATCATATCATGCATGCATACATATATTTTAGAGTCGAGAAGCAGTACATGAACAAATGGAAAGCTCTTTACAACAACATATGTATAGCTATATTATATGTGTATGTAAATAAATATCCCGAGAGAGGGAAGGGAGAGAGAGAGAGAGAGCCACACACGATGTACTACGTCAATGTACATGTGCCACTAGTGCTACCAAAACTACCGACAATGATAATAATGTAATGATAGCCATCACCGTCCTAGCATAATGATAACCGCTTTGTTGCACAAACCATGACAGAAGTGAATCGTAAAGCCGACAATGATGGTGGAAATGTCGAAGCTGGGGCACGCCGCAGCACCCGGCGAAGCGAGCGAGCGCCGAAGCTGCCGGCCGGATCCTCCTCTCCTCGGTGCCATGTAGTTGACACTTTCAGAAACCGGTACATTCTTGTCGAACAGTTAGAGTGTACTGCAGCAACAACTCCCACCACCGCGCTCTTCGCATCCTTGGTGTCTTTTTCTGTCCTTCTTTCGCAAAGGCCGGAGAAGGGGTCTGTATTTCGCTCTCTCTCTCTCGCTCTCTTCGTCTCGCACTCTCTCGTCTCTCACTTACTCACTCACTCACTCTCTCACTCTCCCTCTCTGTCTCGCTCCCGGGCATGAGGGTCGGTGGAGCAGGTAAGAAAGTTGTGAGCAGGAAGATCGGCAAGCGAATGCTACTCACGCTCCTTCCTTTCTGTCTTTCTGATGGGCTTCGGGGCTATCCAGTCTGAACACTCCCTCCCTCCCTCTTTTTCTCTCTCTCTCTCTCTCTCTCCCTGTCTCTCTTTCTTTGTCACGGCATAGGGGAGCCCCTCGTGAAGGCACGCGCTCTGTTGACGGTTCGCTCGGCGTCAGTCGGTTTACAGGGCATAACGTGCTTCGAAGTGAGCGACTCTAGGCTGCCCCACACAAAGCTGTTCCGAACTGAATGCCCCGAAAGGAACGGTACAATGCCCAGGCTGCTCTACATGACGGCACCTCTCCCCCGACTGAAACACTGGGGTCCTCCCTCACGAGTGAGACCGCCTCCCTTGTGGCTGCCCCGGCGCATCGATGCAGCGCAACAAGCACTCTTGCTCTCTCTCTCTCTCTCTCTCTTTCCCCTCCTCTTTCTGCAATTGCGACACGCCTGAGGGGAATTCAAACCCCACCGCCCAGCCATTGCAATAAGCCTGTTTGTTGTACAGTAAGAAAGAGTACGATATATCACAAGATGTGATGGATGGCCGTGGCAGGTCTGACCCGAAGTACATGCAAGGTGTCGCATCTTTTTCGCTGCCAGCCTTGCTCAATCTAGATCAGCTGGGGCCTCTCATGAGCCCCATTCCGCCATCACAAACGATGCACTGTCCCGTGATTTGGGTCTCGCCTGCCTGCGCGAGGAGTGTCATAGGCAAAAAGCGATTCTTCTTGCCAGGTGCTGGCATGCTGGAGGATGCTATCTCGCACAGTAACCAATAAAGCATCCCTCTCGAAAAAAGTGTCAGAGCCTCCAGAAGCATGAGAATTGTCGCCGCCACTTTGTCCTTGCACAGCACCAGTGCAAGGTAGGACGAAGTGCAGGACGCGTGGGTCTCGACTAATATCATGACGAGCAACCGGGGTTGCCACGGCCTTCATGGGGATGCTGGTTTCCAGACGTTCTTTGACGTAGTCGTAAAGATCAGGTCCCATGCCTGAAAGATGCTCCGTAAAGCCCTAAGCCAACACATGTTCGAACCATCGTAGCACAAACACAGCAAGCATGTATCTTACTCGGAAATCGCAAAATTTGAGTAGATTACGCTGAGGTCGCGCGGCGTGCCCTGTGCCTTCTCGAAGCCATCGGCCTTCAATGAATCCAGGACAAACGGCGTTCACGACGATCTCCGGCCCGAGGACCTTGGCCATGACCTCAGAGTCTCTCGTCTACGCTTCAGGAACATGCTGAAGCCTGCTGGGGGCTTGTCCGCAGTGAGAGCGTTCAGTGCAGCCTTTGACATCCTTAGCGAAGGCATGGGCACACGGCGAGTCCATGGCGGTGGCATGCTGCGAGTGCTTCAATTGCAACCTCGCATCAAATAGGCCACGGAGCTGCCAACCTTAGACTGCTCGACTTTGGTTGTTGGCGATGCAAGCAGTGCCGGCAGTGCCCGCAGAGTGCAAGCGGGGAGCGGTGTGGTAAGCGCCGGCTACCGAGGAGACGTTGACGATGCGACCTCCTCCAGCCTCGCCAATGCGACTGGAGGCCAAGGCTGGCAAAGACCCAGCAGGGCCTTCTTCATGTGTGGAGCACACAATCGGATCATGTTGAAGGCGCCGATGGCATTCAGGTCCTGGCTTGAAGACTGCGATTGATACATCACACCAGAAACGGCACAACACGAACTTGGTCTGAGCAAGCTGAGGTTCGTAGATGCGTCGGAAATCGGCAGAGTTTAGACCTTCCAGGTCGCCATGGTGAACAAACTTCGTTGTACCGGCATTGTTCCTCGGAGGCCAGACATTACAGACCAACTTGGTCGAGAGCTTTGCTGAACAGTACGGCCAAGTTTCACCAAAAAGTCAACTCGCCCAAATCTCTTGACCTGTCACATTCATTGCGACGACGCTTTCCACACATTACATATTACAGGTCGGGTTTGCACAAGCCGATTCAACAGAGGCCCCCACTGTTTCTGCCACGAGCTTCTCACAACCAGCATCAGTAGCAACATCCGCTTGGCATAGCAGCACCTAAACGAGTTGTCAGCATCTCAATTGAAAGCGACCATGAACCGCCAGCATCCCGTCCCATGTTCGTGCCTGAGCACCAGTGGCTGAACAGCCCTGTCAGCTGAGTGCCAGTGCTGGAAGCGGGATTGGCGCTACTCAGCGTCAGCGTGCCTCGGCAACCTTGGCCGCGTCATCGGCACTTTTGGAAAAATTTATGACCTCAGTGGTGGAGACGTGGAGAGCTTGCGTTAGATGTGGGTCGAAAGGCACGGAGTCCTACTACAGTAGTCGCTGGGCACTGGGGGCCCATGCCACACTGCAGCCGCGTTCAGCCAAGCGCCGCGAGAGTGCGGCACCGACGCCAGAGGAGGCACCGGTGACGATGGCGACCTGCACGAAGCGGTTGCCGCTGAGATGGGAGACGGCGACGTGTGCAAAAAGGGATGCAGTTGCCTTGCCGGCGAGTGGTGCAAGCTCTCCTTGCAAGCTTTAGTTTCGTACTTAAGTGGTGCCTCGCATGCCGACGTCTCAACCATGCCTGCGACTGGCCGCGCTTCAAGCTGTGCCGCCAGGCGCCGCACGCGACCGGCAGCCATTACAATGGAGAATCCACGAGCACAAACAAAGGTGGAATGTCTCTGCTTAGTCAGGTTGGAAATTCCATTTGTGCACATTGGTTGGCACAAATTTCAGCTTGGGGGGCGGGGGGGAGTTTCTTCAAATCTGGCAGGCCTGCGGAGAGGCCTTGTGTTAACAAGCTATAGATTCATAGCACTGCGATCCCAAACGAAGAATCGCCATGCAAACTGATTAAATATGGCTTGACTGTAGAAGGCAAGCCGGCCAAGCCAAAAAAGTGCCTTCACCGTTACAATTCTCAGTAGCTAATGCTGAGATCCCTGCCAATCTTCGCCAGGACTTCTTCGCGCCAACGACCGCTGGGCTCGAGGTACGCCATCGGGTAGCTGCGCTGCAGCCGGCCCTCAAAGTCCTCCACCAAGCCATCGAAGACCTTCTATTTGTGTGAGGTATACGGGGGCTTTCGCATCGCTCCGCAATCCAAGTCTACCAGCCGACCAGCCTCCCGAAGCGTCTCAGAAGTCAGCGACCTCACGGTGGGACCCAGGGAAGCGACTCCCAGCATCCGTGGATACTGTGCTTGTCAGCCAACACGGAACACTCCCGAAGCGAGACACATGAAATCATGGCCAGGGCGAATCTACTCTCGGTGTGCTGCTGGCCTCATGCAAGCCCAGCCGTCGAGGCGATCGGCCAGCGCCCGTGGCAGCGAGGAGGGCCCCGCCGGGTCATTTGATGTGAGGATAATGACCTCAACAGCAGACAGTTGGAGACATTTGCTTGCACTGAATTGTTGCGGAGGTGGACTCGTGACAAGTTATGTACGAGCGCATCAGCTCAGATGCCTTCTGAGCAGGTGTGCCGTCTAAGTCATATGCATGAGGAGGGGCTAGCTTTTGCTGTAACTGTAAGTTTTCGAGATGTGTCATCGCTCGCAGTAATGGCCACTTGCATATAGCAAAAAAAATGCATGCTGAGGATGCCTTCGATTACGGCTCACTGCGTAGGGTCGGTCAGTCATCAGCTCAAGTCGCAGCGGGGAGCGCCCGCAAAGCTGAAAACAAGGCACGGTATGTCGAAAATCTGCTCGGCCAACACCCTCCACACCGGGCAACGTCAGAGAGGCTTCCTGCGCAAGGAAAGTTCAGACGGAAAAACACTATCCGTCACTATCCATCGGGGGCGCTGCCAAATCAACGAAACTGCAGCTTTTCGTCGACGAGTGCTTCCGTCAGTCCAAAACCCCGGGCGCTCTGTTCATTCGTTCATGCTCGTGCTTCCGCAGCTGCCCACGCTACTCATTCCCATACAGTACAACGCAGACCCTTTTCCTAAGAAGGCTTGTTCGCTGCTCCTCCAGTACTTCCAGGAGCAACCCGAGGAACTCGGGTTGTGCTTTGTCCGCCTCATCGATGAGGACCTCAGGATAGTCGGCCAAGGGTCACTACCAGTCTATACCTGAAAAGTGCCATCAGGGGCCTGCATCCTAGGAACGCCGCCAGGCAGACCCAATCCTTTTGGACATAGTTTGGGCACGATGGAGACTTGTCCAACGTCCAGCCAAGCTGCCACGGAGTGGGGTCGCCTGCGGACGCCCTTGACCAAAGCGGCTCCTGGAAGTAAGGCTTCTACAGGCTAGGGCTATGGGCTTGTAAGGGTCATGTAGACCGCTGATTGCTCACTTCCTGCCTGAGTTAAGAATTCCATTGCGGATCTCTATATTTTGGCTGGCATGTCCGTGAGCCTATGTGTAATACATGGTGTCGGTGGCTGTATTTGCACGTCCATGCTGTATCTGTCGGCCTATGCCCCACGTGATGTATACTTGTAGGTATGCTAAGCGTGTATAGTTAAAGCTACATATACAGAAAGATATCTGGCTAGCTGGCTACGTAGATAGACAGATAGATCCTGTACAATTACATAAACTGGACATGTGCATATGGGCGAGCGTGCAACACACACACACACGTGTACTCATGTATGTATATACATATATGTGGTATTTAGTTAATAATCCTTTTAATTCTTGACCTATCTATTGACGTGTAAATTGATTCATTGATACATAACTATTGACAGCATAGTTGCACATCTTTGCAAACGTACACGTAAATATGCGCATGCATCGCGACTGTCCATTCATTGAGTGAGAGGCGAGAGATGAGCGAGAGAAAGAGAGCAGAGAAGAGAAGAGAAGAAAAGATAAGAGGAAGGAAAAGAAGAGAAAGGAAGAGAAGAGGAGAGGAGAGAAGAGAAGAGAGGAGAAGAGAAGAGAGCACGAAAAGAGGAAAAGAGAGGGAGGGAGTGAAACAGGCAGGGAGGGACGGAGTGAGGGAGGCAAGGGAACGGCACCTTAATGGTTTATGGGGAGCATTTGCACGGATGTGTTTGGCTTCTGGGCTTGGCGGTTTAAGCTTGCAGGTTGCTCAAGGGTTTACTAATGCGATGGTTTTGGGTCATGCAAGGCTGCTTCTAGAGGTTTAGGCTTTTATAAGTTGATCTTGTGTCCTGATATATCCCTCCCTTCATGGGGACTTATGGAGATCCTGATATTCGTCCTTTTCGTTCATGAACTTATAAACTATAACTCAGCGGCTTCTGGGCGGTGGGTTTACATAGCGCAGTGCTGTCCTGCGCCCTCAGCGCTGGAGGCACTGGCACAGTCCTTACTCGGCAATGGTCTGTTGGATCTATCCACAAGGTTCTGTTCTCGATCGGCCACACGCATCATTGACTGGGCCCCTACAACAGTCCCACGCCAGCACTTGTAGTTGCTCTTTGAAGGGCCAGGCACGAAACACTTCATGAACTCTTCATGCCCGTTCCCCATACTGCAAGGGGTCTCAATCAGACACAAGCCAGGTAAAGGATCCATTAGATATTGTATTTATGGTGGAGCTGAAATCAAATAGTCAGGGTGCCCTAATTGCCCACGCAGAAGCTTAAAACAGCACTGTGCCGTCTTTGAGACTGATGGACAAAACAAGTAGCGATCCTCACCATAGCACTGCGTGAGCCGAGGGAGACCTCTGCGAGGGCTGCTGCTAGCGAGGTCTTGCCCACGCCTGCGCGAGGGGGTTCAGCACTCAAATGGAACAATCACGTTGACTAAGATTTGTGCTTGAGTGCAAACAAAGCCTTTATGGATTTTCACGCATTGCAGAAAACTATCCCTTTCTCTCTTCTTCGACAGGACAACAGTCACGACTACCGACATCTTGCCTGGAGGCCCGTACAGCAGCAACGATCCGATCGGACGGTGAAGCTCCTTTCCGCATGCTTGTCCATTCTGTATCAGGAGCAGACTGTCAACACCATGAGAACCAGATCCGATCCGTCGGGCTGAGTATTTGTGCGAAACCTACCAGCAGGATGGTTCTAGTACTTCCATGCCTAATAAGCGAGATACAAGTCACGACAATAACGGTCATGTTGTCCTCAAACCCAACCTGCCGGTCATATTGCTAGCCGCGAAGATTCGAAGCCCCTCCCCGAAGATTGTCCTTCTGACGAGTGTTTGGTGCTCCTATTCTTGCTCTGAGTGTTGCCGTTAGTATGGCCTGCAGCTGCACCCGGGCCCGAGCCACTGCCGCAGCGACGAGACGTACAGCAGCCTCCTGGCCACGCACTCGGGCTCGCAGAGCCTCCTGGCAGGGAGTCCGTGTGGAGGTACATGCCATGTAAAATCACATGTATATGATGAGAATGTATGCATGTGTGATGTATGCATGCAGTATGCAATAAGTGACTTTGTATGTCTGGATGCATGTCATTGAAGCACTTGCTGGCACTTGCACCCGGAAGCTTACACCTACACGGTGGACATTTCAACCGGACACGAAAGGCCTCCAGGTCGAGGATGCTCCGGGCTTCCACTTCGGACACCTACGCGTAGTGGATTCGAGTTCACCGGCGCAGGGGCCTAGACCCGAGGAGCTTAGGATTTCTGTAGATCGATCTAGTTATTCTAGTTTTGGAGCTTGGGGTTCAGAGCGGCAGGCTTGGGATGTTGCATGTTGAACAGTGCCTGTCTGCTGTGGGGCTGCCTCCTTGCGTTTCAGCCTTCACGCAAGAGTTGCCATCGCCCAGATTGCCAACTTCCGCGGATGTGGTAATGCTAAAGGCAAGCCAAGGAACGGACCCCGGGCTCATGCCCACAGACTCTTCGAGGGCAGCTGCGACGTCCTCTGTCTCGACAAACACCTCGAGCACTGTTGCGTGGGCATTTCCGGTGGGGGTGACTTGACGCACCGAATTACTTGGAGTGGTATCGGCTCGGAATGGCCTGCTCAATCCTTATACGAGGCTTCCAGTGCTAAAGAAATATTTGGGGAGGCAGGCTGCTTATCGACACGAAGCCCAGGTGTTCAAGTGCATGACCGCTTTCAGAGCTTACAGCTTTCTCCTGCACCAAGAAGCCATGACGGGACGCCACCGGCCTTGTCTGTGCCACCTCCACCTCCTCCTCTGCCCTTCGCCAAGACGGCGCTGCGGTCCATCACATCAATCGCCTCCCAACCGGAAACCGACACCGACAAGCTTGCAATTGATGATAAAAAGAAGTTGCCCTGGCAATAACTCAGTGTCAGAGGGGACACCGTGGACATTTTGGGCTTTAAGGAGGTACCTAAGCCTTAAGCATCTTGGCAGGCCGTAGCCTTGTCCGGCAGCTTGCGCTCAGGCAGGTAGCGCTCCGACCAGAGTGCTGCCGAGGCCAGGGCAGCATCTTGGAACCTCATGACAACAGATCACACTACAGAACCAACCTTGCGCGATGTGACTATGAACAATGGAATCGAGACAGTTACTATCACTATTCAAACTAAGCAACGACCTATTCACTCTTCATCACCATTCTCAGCACCATGACCATCACCATCGCCCAGATTTCGTCATTATCATCACTCACCCGGGCATCGCCATGGAAGTATTATAAGGAACACCATCAGTCGTACCACAGAGTAGTTAATAATTAATTTCTGGCATACTCGGTCAGGTCGGTCGCGAGAAGCGGAACACAGCACCACAACCATCGCCATGTCCATTGTGCGACGACTAACGACCCTGCTGCTACGGGGGTTCTACTGCTGCTGCTGCTGCTGCTGCTATGGCGATGATACCGCTGCTATCCGCTGCTGCTATGCCTCTTTGGAAACGACGACTGCAACCACTGCTACAAGTACTGCTGCCGCTGCCACCCTACTCCTTCCTTTTCTTTGTGTTGCTCTCATCACTGCTACAACGAGGAACACCAGGACGGCTTCTCCCTCAAAGCGGTTTGCACCGAGTTGGGCCAGCCAAGGCTCCGAACCCCATGGTAGCGCTCCTTTCAAAAGGCATCAAAGAGCGGTTCTTGTACAACAAACGTAGAGGACTTCGGCTTGCAACTCTTGCCTTTCATTCTCACACCCTTCGCAATGCCTAGCAAGGTCGCTTAAGTCAAGCATCGTAGTGATTCCGGAGACCCTCCAACACCACCACCGTCTCTTGGGCTGTGGGCTCCTGAGCTGGTGCTGCCGACTTCGCCAAGCTGATGCAGGCAGCGACAGCACTACTCCGAACCGCGAACCCGGGCCTCCACCTCCACGACTTCAAAGCGCCTCTCCAGGGCTGCATCGCGGGAGAAGTACTGGAAATACTCCTCCATGGTCGTGGCGGCGATGCACTGCAGCTGGCCACGAGCCAGCGCAGGTTTCAGGATGTCGGCCGCATTCTGCGGGCTGGACCCTGTGGCACCAGCTCCGATCAGCGTGTGCGCCTCGTCGATAAACAGCACACTGCCTCACCGAAACAAGGGAGGAAACATAGGCAGAACCTCATCTTCCTCTGCGACACAAATCATTGCTACAGCAACCCTTGCTTTCATCATTCAACTTCACTTAAAGCTGCCTTCCTGGTCCACGTCTTCGAGGAGGAAGCGCAGTCGCTCCTCGAAGTCGCCCCGCAGGCGAGTGCCTGCGGTGAGCAGTGCCACATCCAGGCTCCTGAGCCTGCAAAGCGAGCGTGCGTCTTTGTGTTCTTCGTGTTGCTTTGGGATTATAGGCTTGGGTCGGCCGCTGTGCCTTATACAGAGGGTATACATAATTTCACCCCGCCATGCACCTAGCGCGACTCAAACGCAACGCAGCATATCAACTGGCAAGCCTCTTCCCAGACAGCCAAGTAGGGGCACGGCCCGCTGCAATTCGCTGCGCCAAAGCTTCTACCTGAATGTCAGTGCTGCAATTCAGCTCTGTCTCTGCCGAGCAGCCGAGTCCTGTTCGCATTCCAAGACGAAAGGAGCCATACCAAATCCAAGCCAGACGCCACGGCAGTCTTCCCAACACCCGGGTCGCCCACAAGGAGCACATTCCTCTTCATTCGCCTCCCGGCGCTGAGTGCTACAGTACGAGTATACCAGTGTCTGAAGCGACAGGCACCGTTGGCAACTACTGTCCCAGCTCTGGTTGTATACCACGACCGTTTCGGTGTGTGTTTCAAGTTCCACAGGAAGCTGTGGCTCTTCGAGTGATAAAGAACGACAATGGTTGTTGCGTGCTGCCCTCTCCATGTAGACTCCTGTCTCACATCTGTTTCGCAAGCTGCGCCTGTCATCAATGAGTTAGCACTTCGCAAGCCCAAAGCCACAATCAAAGCAGCAGCACGATCAACAGAAAACCCGAAGTCTTGGACAGGACCCAACTAACAGATCATGGACTTTGATGCACGCAGTGGTGTATCTGCTGGACATCGATAGTTCCAAGAGACAGTGCTGCTGATGTGTGAGCTGTAGGGCACCCAAACGAACCGCTTTTGTCGTTGCAATGGCCCGTGATCTGTGCGTGGAGGTGATTGTACACGACTTCGTGAAGCCAAGTTCGGCCTCTTGCTACTTGCTGCTACTTCGCAAGTTCATGTAATTCTACCGTTCTACACATCTCCAAGCGCAACATTGTACCAGCAGTAACACAGACAAAGCCCTTTTTGTGCCGCACCTACTGCCCCAACCCAGGTCCCCATTAGCAATTCAAGGAAACCGCTTCTGCCGAGGCACCGGCCAAGGGCTCGCTCGACACGGCTCAACAGCGCCTCTCGGCCCGTGAAGGGGTCCAACCGACCCTCCTGCGGTGGTCAAACAAAACCAAGCCTAGGCCTAGTTGCAGATCTGAAGAATACGGATGGCGCTTCTGCTGCCGTCGCTGGTCCCCTCACGACAACGAGGACGAGTGCTGCTGCCGTGCAGCGACTGCTACTGCGCTCTTACTGCGACAGCGGCTCTCGCATCATCACTGGTACCATCACCACGATAGACAACGGCCACTTAAACTATAGTTCTACGACGACTACGACGACGGCTGAGACTGATGCATGCATCCTGTGGGGGAATGCCGCACAAATCAGCGAATCGTCGGCATAGCCCAGCATGAGGATTTTCATTCGCACCATAATGATCATCATCATGAAGACCATCATGCATCACATGTTCACGTTCATGCCCGCATACATCGGCACCCACCGAAATGCGATGCCTCCGTGTGTGTGTGTGTGTGTGTGCTTATCTACCCTTCCATTCATCCACCCATCCAGTGTATATGTACATACATCTGTATGTATGTATGTATGCATGCATGTACACGCGTATGTAAGCTTTATGTGTCTTGTCGGCC
This sequence comes from Symbiodinium sp. clade A Y106, assembly GCA_003297005.1. Lineage (NCBI taxonomy): Eukaryota > Dinophyceae > Suessiales > Symbiodiniaceae > Symbiodinium > Symbiodinium sp. clade A. The sequence continues at coordinate 51,700 of BGNK01001722.1, read as the reverse complement.
TCGGCTACCAAACTTCCCATTGCATCAGGCCTCAAGCATTGTAGATCTGGCAGACGAGACACGGCTGCCAATATCCACATATTGAATCAAAGCCAGACCCTTTGCGCTGCCGACAACCTCAGCACATCGAATCCTTGGCCAAAGCTGTGAGGTCGGGTGCGAAGCGGTCGATGGGCCGACCGTCTGCACTGGAGGCAGGTGATGATGGCGACGACTGCGCCCGATCGGTGAGGGCTGGCTCTGTCGCGGTGGCATCACCACGGCCCTCGTTAACGATCTCCATCAGAGCCTCCGGACTCGTGGGTTCAAAGTGGGGCACCAACAAATATGTAACACAAGACTCGCCTTTTCATTGATTGCATGTATTTAGAATGCAAACATTTTACACGCGCATGTCTGCGTGTGGGTGTGTGGTCCTGTATGCTACCATACAAGAGAATCGAATTAGAACTGCTCTCACATGGTATAACACCATAAAAACTGTTTTAGAAGACAACCTGGAATAAGATCAACAATTGCAATACAATACAATACAATACAATAATCTCAAAATGGGCTACAACATTTATGAACTACGATACAAAGCAATACAACATAACATACCAAAACCGAATATGATATAACAGAGTACAACATAAACAAACAAAAAGGCATGAACGCTAATATATCTACATACCTATGCACATATACATACAGGCACTCGCGTGCATACATTCGTAAACAGTTACATACATGCATACATGCATGCATATGCACGCACCTACCTACATACCGATGTACATACATACATGCATAATATCTATATGTACATATATACATGTTATAGATGCATACATGTGCGCATACTCTGCTTGACAGTGATCGACTTTGTGCTATGTAGCTGCAGCCGGTGAAGAGCTTTCGTGACTGCATATTCACTACTATTCGTGTGCTTGTCTACCTTTCGACATATCGATCTGGACGGACGGACAAACGCATCAACACAACTTGGTCGAGACATGAAGACACAGTGAGTCCAGCTCGACAGCGGCTCTCTGAGGCCTTCCGAAGTGCTGCCCGGCGGGGGTTGGATGCAGCACCACCGGCCCCGGAGTCAAACTTCGTTACCTCGGCTGCAGGTGTAAGATGCTAAGATTGCTTAGCCATGTCCACCATGCACTTCAACATTACGTGGCTGTTCTTCATCATGGATCATTTTCCGCTTCGGGCCGGACCCCGAACACAAGTACAGTCACATCAGGCGAGCGGCCGTTCGATCGAATCCTTCGCCGTCGAATGCCAGCAGAAGCTTCCCAGCAGCATGGCTGCCATTGCTCAGGAATCCTCGGAGGCCAAGGTACGACGACGACCAATTCAAAAAGAACAGCAACAGAAACCAACAACAACAACAACAGCAAAAACAACAACAACCACAACCACAACCACAACCACAACCACCACGACGACGACGACAACGACTACTTCGACTGCTGCTACTGCAGCCGCTGCTGCTGCTGGTACTGCTACTGCCCCCGCCACCGCCACCACTACTACTACTACTGCTACTACTACTGCTACTACTCCTGCTGCTGCTACTACAACTACTGTCACTACTACTGCTGCCACTACCACTACCACTACCACTACCACTTCTTCTTCCACTACTTACTACTACTACAGCTACCACTACCACTACCCCTACCACTACCACTACTACTACTACTACTACTCCCACTGCTCCCACTACTACTACCACCACCACTGCCACTAGGATGACTACTACTACGACGGCTGCGACTGACTACGACTGCCATGACGACAACTGCTGCAACTAGTACTGATACGGAGGTCGCGATCGAAACAAGACGATGCACTGGCTCCGACGCTTTCTTGCTGATCAAAGCGGCCCAGCATGATGTGCTCGGTGCCCAACATACGGTCTGCACCCGGCTCCGTGGGAAGCCATCTCAACATCCCTCGCCACGGGACGTAAGGTGCTGCAGTGCCTACTAGCCTACTATGTGATTATGTAATGCGGGCTCCTGATTAGTAAAGGTCCCCTCAATAGAGCTAAACTCGGCCGGAACTCAATAATAATAAGGTCCCCTCAATAGAGCTAAACTCGGCCTGCACGTAATAATAAACCCCCCCTCAANGGCTCCTGATTAGTAAAGGTCCCCTCAATAGAGCTAAACTCGGCCGGAACTCAATAATAATAAGGTCCCCTCAATAGAGCTAAACTCGGCCTGCACGTAATAATAAACCCCCCCTCAATGGTCCTAAACCCGTCCCTACTACTGTACTACTACTGTACTACTACTGTACTACTACTGTACTACTACTGTACTGCTACTGTACTGCTACTGTACTGCTTTACTACTACTGTACTACTGTACTACTGTACTGCTAACTGTACTACTAATTACTGAAAGCCCCGGCCCCAAACAACTTCGACCCCGGCCCCCCCAAACAACTAAAGATGATCCGCCAGGCGGCCCCCCAAAAAATGCACATTACTATTGCGCNCTGTACTACTAATTACTGAAAGCCCCGGCCCCAAACAACTTCGACCCCGGCCCCCCCAAACAACTAAAGATGATCCGCCAGGCGGCCCCCCAAAAAATGCACATTACTATTGCGCAGGGTCTGTTTTTTTTTTGGGGGGGGGGTTACTAATCAGGAGACCACATTATTGGCTGTTCGGCCTTCCTGCAGCATCCAAAAACCAAGCATTGTGAAAAATAGGCCACCGACACACAACAACCATGCACCGACAGCTGCCTGACGCGCGTCGCAAATAGAACAGGGCCTCCGCCTGGATGGGCGGTTTGATTCTCCTTTACGGTTGTTCCTGTAGCTACATCTATGGCTGTCGCTCCTCGTCCCCTTTCGCCTTCCACTGCTACTGCTACGGCCACCACCACGACTCACGACTCGTACAACCACCCTCGCCACTAGCTACAACACGACCACGACCACGACAACGACCACGACCACCACCGCGACCACGACCACGACCACCACCGCGACCGCGACCACGACCGCGACCCCGATCACGACCGCGACCCGACCACTACCACTACGACTACTACCGCTACTTTCACTACTGCTACGGCTACTTGTGCAACTAGCACAACTACAACGACGACAACTACTGCTATGACTACTGTGAGGACGACGAAAACGATTGCTGCAACGATGCGGGCAGGTGGATGGACGGTTGCACGGGTGCGGAATAGGCAGGGTTCGAGACTCAAGCGGAAAGTGATCAATCGTTCATGTGTTAAACCCTGAAGGGGCGCCATGACATTACGTCTGCTTTCGGATCGTTGGCCTACTTGTTTCGCTACTTTCACTACTGCTAACATTCTACTTCTTTGTCATCCCCGTGATGCTCTCTGTAGAGCTTTGCTGCACGGCAGTTCTGTCGCAGAAGTCAACTACGCGATGACACCCTGCGAGGATTGCATGTGCCTTCGAACACTACCCATATCATGCCCCTTAGATAAGCCTTAGACACTTGGCTCCTCGCAAGCACTCATGAGTCAGCTGAGGATGGATAACCTCAAACGCTACAATGTTTTCAGAGCCAGGCAGTCCGAAATCAAGCCATAAGGGCCATAGTGACAAGGAACCTCCGACTCCGCACAGCCCCAGCACGAAGTCTGGCCTCCAAAGGAGGCGTGAGAACCTCGATGGCCTTCGGCGGATCTTTGCTGGCTTCCGACCTCAGGTGTCCCTTCTTGATCCGCTGATTCGGCAAGGCCGGGAAAATGCCGCCTCCACCGAGCTGCGTTTTCTGTTGTCATCTGTGTATTCAGTGCGGTATGGATTCTGAGAAGCGCGGTATGTATGCTTGAGAACGCCATCGATTTGCAGAAGACACCGCGGCTGACTCTAAGCGTGACCCACGACCAGCGATGCAGCAGCTTTGCTAAAACTTAACTGAAACCTTCATGCGATGCGGGGCGGTGGCGGCTTGAGGTCTGCCAACTTCTCCTCCAGGCCCTCTGCCTTGGAAAACGGCATCTACAGTCTAGCCTCTAGAATCGGCATCGCGACCTTCGCCGTTTTTGCACATGCTTAGCTTTTAAAGGCTGCAGAAGCAGTTGGTGCTCTTCCTGATAACTTAGCTAGGTTCACACACGAGATAGAAGTACGATCACCTCCAGCAATGACAGCTCTGAGCTTTTCGAGCACGAATACACTTTGGCCTGCCATCCCAGATCCTTTGCCACATCGTCGCCACAGCTACAAGTAGGCTACAACTGCTTCTCAATGAATGATCTGGACCCCCGACACCACCCGCACACGACACCCTTGACGATATCTCTCATCCCTGTGTTGGATGTTGTTCCGAATCATGGAAAACTTCCAAGCCTTCCGAATACTGCTTTCTTGGCGATACTGGCAAGGTGCAGTCACACCCACGGCACGTAAGGCACGCGAGGCAGCACTCTGCTGCGCCACCGCCATGCCTACCTGCAAGAAGCAATAGGGATCTCAGTCCTATGTTGAAAACTGCCGTGGACGCATCGTTGAATGCTTCATGCCCCATCCTCCGGCCCAGCTAAGACGAGGATTCAGAGACCTCGACTAATCGGTAATCGGAACTCTTGACTCTAAAGTTAGACCCGAAAGGCAGCTATCGATCTGCGTGTGCAAAAGTCCAATAAACTCATCCCACGCTACCAGGAGGTGGTCCGTGCCCACTGCAGCACCCTTGTCGAGATGACCGAGGCGATGGGCGACTTGGAAGGCGTTCTCCAAACCTCTGTCAGGTGGAGAACGAGACTTTCCGGGGACCTGCCTTACATGAAAGACCTGCGCCTCACACCTGAGTTCCAGGCTTTCCTTGACTGACGGGCCGAAGCGCTCCTTCAGACACAATGGTGCTCCCATGTCACCGCAACAGCACCATGATCATAAACATCATCGTCATGATCATCATCATTGCTATCCCCACTGCCGTCGCCATCACGGTTGCCATCGCCAACACGGTCACAATCACAATTGCCATCGTCACCATCCACCTACCCCTTCCCGCCCTCGCCAGCATCATCATCGTCGTCGTCGACATCTCATGTTCACCACTAACTATCTTAGGCAGCTACCAAGAAGAGCAGCATCAATCTCCTTGCCCGCACGACGCACGCTGTGTCGTGTCCCCGGGCAGCTGAAGGCGAGGACCGCGCCTGGGGGGGACTGAGTTGACAGGAGCTGAGAGGGCTGTTGGAGGAGTTCTTCCACTTGGCGTCTGTGGGCTGTAGATATTTGTTCCGCTTTATTGACTTTATTGGGGCTTATTGGGAGGTTCCCTCGTCCCTTGGGCCCAAAGCTCAGGATTCCAGCTGATAGTTGCTGCTTATGATGTTGTGGGCTGACCTGCTCGGCCTTCACGATCCTTCATGTTCGTGTAGATGCGCCGGGGATCATGGCAAGGCATGCTGCAGCATCTTCCAGCCCAGTTATTTGAGCTTCAATGCCCTCACTCGGCAACCCGTAGGTCTGGGTTTCAAACATGACATGAAGCCAAGGCACAAGAGGCCAGGGTCCATCGTGCTGGCAACGAATCAAAGCCGGCAGCCCAGGTAGGCTGCCTGAAGCCCAACACAATCGAATCTAAAGCACCGGCACTGTTGCTTGAGCTTGACTGAAGCGCAGCGCCTTTTGGGAAAGGGGCCCACGTCGGATTGAACCCGCCAGCCAGCAGGAACGACATGGCTGCAGAAGGGAACGTGCAACATTACCACGAAGCCGCGCGGGAGACGAGCTTCAAGTCATCCTGCTGGGCGCGCCTTGCAGGATCCTCACAATTTACTATCGTGTTGCCCAACACTTGGAGCACAAGCTGCAACAAACAGTCTCTTGTGAGGTTCCTGCTCGAGCCGAGAGAAAGGCTTGAAAAACATCGAAAATTCAGGTGCCGTTTCAGTGCTGCCCTCTGCCAGTCCACCAGCGCCAAGCAACCGGTCAGTGCCACTACACCGATTCAGTTTTAGCGGCATCAAGGCAGGTCGCACCATGAAGCGGTAATCCCAGAAATCGTTCTGCTTCATCGTCCTGTAGCAATCGCCTGAACCGGTGCAAGGATTAAATCCCCATCAGGAACCATGCCGGCGCAACATCGAAGCACTTTCGGCCAACGCTAGGTCAGGTGAACTGCCGGAGCAACCGGCCCAGACAAGTGCAATCGAAAGATGTCGCAGGGCCTGCACGCAAGGAAGTTCCAAGACTTCCACCCCGCCTGAGATGCAGCGCAGAATCTTCCCATAGCTGTGCTCGCTGTCGTTTCCGCACGGACTCAACAAAGTGTCTGAGCTCGAAGCCCACTCATGTACAGATTGTCAATGCCAGGAGGTGCCTGAAGAAAGGTCGATGGTCCAGAATGTACGGTACAAATACAAAAGTCTCGTCCAGTGTTGTCCTAGGCTCTGCGACTCGGGAAAGAGTATGTATGCGACCATGTGCATCTGAATCACTGAGACGCTATATAAGCTTCCTGGCTATTCAGCCCCTGTATCTCAATGATAAACTCGGCCGAGTGCAACCGAAGAACTGATCTGACAGCTAGCTTGTTGGGAGCCTGCGGCTGCTTCCCATTACAGTATCATCCCCACGCACGGACGTTATCGTTCAGACAGGGTAATTACCTTGGCAGTCAGTCAGTCAAACAACCTTTCCAGCACAGAACTGAACAAATGCCTGAAAACGCTTGTGGAGCCCTGGAAAACCGCGACACATATCGCAAGAATCACCTGCACCCCTACAATCCGAGGCAATTCGGTTAAACAACTTCATCTTCGTGCTTGTTACTTGTTTGGTGTCGTCAGTCCGCCTCTACTCGCTTGTCTTTAGCAACACCGAGACTCTTTCGTTCTTGAGGTCGGTTCAGTTGTAATGGGCTACACTTAGTGATCGAGCAAACCCTGCCAGCACACAGCGCATCATCCTTCTTGTATCAGTATGATGCTCATCAGTATTCTAGTGATTTGCATTGCAGGACCTTCGCCAGAACGTGAGTGCACCGTAGTTCAGAGCCAGGGCACACTCTCCGGTCTGCAAAAGCTCTCCGACCTGGACCGTAGGGAAACACGGGGGGCCAGGCAAGCTTCTTGGGCTTGATTCGCTTGATCGTCAGCTGGACTCCAGGTTCAGCTTGAACAACTCAATCGTTGAAAAATCCTGCATGTCCTGCCGTTTATTGATCCAGCAACCAATGGCCCCTCGAATGCGCTTGCTTGTGGGATCGTAGACTTCCCCATGTCTCAAAGGCAGCTTTCACAAAAAGGGATCCGAATCGGCCCGAGAGAGTCCTCTGCAAGGCCGAAAACAAAGCACCCCGAAGCCACATCCCATGTCAACGACGCTCCATATAGGCGTGCCTTCCGTGGTGGCGCCGATGTGAATCCGACAGCTTGTCCTTGCTGGGTAGAGGGTTCCCAGTAAGCTTGCTCCAAGCCCCGAGCATAATACTGCAAGTCTGACCTCCTCATCACATCAACACTACGATGAATGCTCTGGCACTCAGTAGCACTACCCGGCACGAGTTACCCTGGCCAGCTTTGCGGAGGCTCGGGCTTTCAGAATCTCATCAATGCAAGCCGAGTTGGTGTTTACACTACCTGCCATTCCTGAAGGGTGGATTGCATCTTGCTGCTGCCGGCATTAGACTCTCGGAAAGAGCGAGGCCGTCGCCATCTTGGCACCCATGTCTTTGAGAGTGTTGGTCTTGCCCATGCTGTAGAACTGGGTTTGCAAAAAGACTCACGACTCACTGGACGAGCGAGGGCCTCGCGAAGAAAAATGGATTCCACATCACAGGTGAAGGCACTTCGAGGTTGCAGGCTTCAAGGCAGAACATGCATGCACATCAGACACACATGTGCAGACGTACACCGGCCCACGCGCACAATCAAACAGCAGGTTGCCATCTATCTATAAGGACGCAACAACGATTGGTGATATATCCTGTATGTAAATATATACACTCCCTGCATGCATGCATGCATACATACATACGTACATACATACATACATACCGACATACATATGCATGCAAACATATATATATATATATGTGTATATGTGGCACGCAAGTATGTGCCATGAGCGCCTGTGCACGGATTACGACATATGCTTCAGTCGCAGATCAAAAAGTGGGAACGTGTATGTATGTATGTATGTGTGTATGTATGTATGTATGTATGTATGTATGCCATATACAAATATATATATATATATACAAAGAGATATAGATATGAATATACGTACATACACAAGTATGTAATCTATGTATGTATGTATGTACGTATGTATGTAGGTACACACAAGAAGAGACATGCAGGCAAACATGGACAGTGCACGAAAAAACTATTCTACAGACAAACAAACAGGCAGACAGACAGAGAGACAGCCAGACAGACAGGCACAAAGACAGAGGAGACTGACACGCAAACAGATACAGAAAATGCAGGCGAAGGTACACATGTGCATCCGTGTAGCATGTATGCATGCATGCGCTGATGCACGAATGTCCCAGCAAGCACATGCATATGTACTTGTGTGTAAGTGTCCATGACAGGCTCGTACATATATATATATATATATAGATATAAATACATACAAAATAAAACTAGACAATGAATAAAGTAGGTGTCCATGACAGGCTCATATATATATATATATATATATATTATATACACATATAGTGGCAATACAAAATAAAACTAGAGAAAGAATAAAAGAAAACTATTAATAGCAATAATAACAATAAGGATAGCAACAACAATATATACAGGTATATACTCGCACCCTCTATGCATGCATGCATGCATGCAAGCATGGATGGATGAAAGTATGTGTATATGTGAGCATGTGCATGAAATATATACTGCGCCGGGCCGATAGTTCGACCCACTAGCTTGAACATGCTACAACACCCAGCCACCCCACCCTCTTCCCCTTAGACTCCTAACAAATGTGAGCCCCGGGGCCTCCTCCGGATCTCACATGTGACTCCTAACACATGTGAGCCGCGGGGCCTCCGGAACTCACATGTGAGCCCTGGGGCCTCCTCCGGAACTAAAAAGTATTATATTCTTTATTTTTTAAACGGGGTAGAAATTACTCCGCTAGCCTGCGCAGGGGAAACGACACTTTGAGGTACTCCGCTACTCCGCAAGAGCGTGTATGTTAGATAATACACATGTAGCTCGAAACTTTCGGCCCGGGGATGTATATATATATATATACATGTACATGTCCAATCATACCCCTGTGTACAAACACACACACACACATATATATATATACGTATATATACACATTCATGTATGTATGCCTATGTCCGAGGCATATGCGTCTACCAGGAAGACAGACGGCAGACGGACAGACATGCAATGGCACGCAGACAGTGATGTTGAGGGTATACATGAAGATGGATAGACAGATGCAAGAGTTACATAGCCAGACAGATAGATGAGTGGATGGATGTGTGGATACCACACGATGTACGCATTGAAGAACATATACGATGGTGCAATGGTGCATGTATACATGTACCCATACATACACTCTAGCACTGCGTCGCCTGCGGCGATGGTGAAGGGCACAGGGTCCATGGATCGCAACATAGCAAAGATAACTGATACCGCAGCAAGATCGCCGAGCTCCGTGCAGCCAGCCCGGGCTTGGACTCATGCATCTCGGAGGTGCTGAAAGTGCGCCACGACTGGCCAAAAGAGAGCGCATCAGTTGCGAGGTAAGAGCTCATTGTCTTCCAGGCAAGGTCTATGTGGGACGGTTCGGGGCAGGGCTCAAGTGGCGATTCCGGGCTTCGGTTGTGTACAGTGTGCAAGAGCTGCTCTTAGATCCGAGTTCAAGAAGCCCACATCAGAATAGGAGCTTCGACAACCAGCTGGTCGAAAGAGATTCTCTGCTTGACAAGATCTTTCACAAAGCTCGTATCTTGGTGTATACAGCCCGTTGGAAGACATGTACATCGGCGAACAGATGCGTGTGGGGTGCCCTGTTTGGCTGCGAATCCGGTGGCCAATTCCATTTTCCTAGTGTCCGGGCGCAGAGGGTTCTCGTTCACTACTCGAAGCCCTGGATGTTGAACCGCTTTCAACCTGCAATTCCAACTGTGGCGTCAGCACGTCGGCATGAAGCGGTCGAGTCCCATCGGATGGTAGCCGAACAACGGGAGGCTCCTGAAAAGCGAGCCGCTTGCATGGCCGTAAACGACCGTTCCATGCACAAACATGTTCCTCTACGCCAGGTGAGTGAGTGAGCGAGGGCGAGGTAGTGAGGGGCAGAGCTAGTGAGTGAGTGACAGCAGTGTGTGAGTCAGTCAGCGAGTGGGAGGGAGTGAGCGGGAAAAAGGCAGCGAGCGAGCTAGAGAGTGAGTGAGTGAGTGAGTTACTGAGTGAGTGAGTGAGGAAGCAGTGGGGGACCGAGCGAGTGAGCGAGCGAGCATTGTCTGTCTGTCTCTGTCTGTCTCTGTCTGTCTGCATGTATGTACGTTTATGTCCGTATGTCTGTAGACGAGGTATCTCTACATCTACATACCTGTATACATAATTATGAAGCAGTAGGTTGCAGCTATGTCTGTATACATCCATGTACACATGAGTGACTGTATGTAGGTTGAAGAGAGAGACATGCGTACGTGTAGGTGAGTGCGGGTGCGTGTACTTATGTACAAGCTCAATCATGCTCTGCCCAAGACTAAACTCTCTGGATGTGGACTTTGTTGCTCGCGTCTCTCTCGCTCCCTCTCCCTCTTCAGCAAAGGTTCCACCTCGCTCCCCCTCGCTCGCTCTCTTTCTGTCTAACTTGCTCGCCACGCAAGTACACCCGCTCCAGGCGAAGGCAAGTGCAGATGGGGCCAGCAACCCAGTTACAAGTTTAGGCCGATTCACAGCCCCACCAGGGCTTTGAAAAAGTCCTCAGCGGATCATGTCCCGTCCAATCTTCAAATTAAAGCAACATAGATGCCACCAGCCTTCATTGTCGCGGCAAAGTTGCTGTTGATCCTCAGAGCGCCGTTTGTCTTAATTCCCGGTTCGGGAGTCGTGCAGTAAGGTGACATCATTTATGCTTCGTGCGGGTGTTGATGTGCATATATTCAATCATTCAATTTGCTTTTAATGTTGTTGTTATGGGTTGTTGGTTCTTGGTTATTGGTATTGCTAATGTTGTTCCTATTATTATTCTTACCATTTTCGATAATTCTTTGTACATTACAGGAAATACATATACATGTCACATATGCGTATGTGTATTTATATATATATATATATATTTATTTATGTATTTATATATACACATACGTACATATATGTGCATATGCACGCATGCCTACCACACAAGTTTCCTCTCAACTCTGCAGCCTGGAAAATGCCCAAAGCTTCTGGTATTTGCGATGCAATATATACGAACTGAAAACAAACGCCAATACCTCTGCCCCTAATACCAAGCTGTTTCTGCCACACACCTGGGGTCGGTGCACGTTGTCCCCGAGAGGACGGAAGCCCAGCTCCTGCGTGTACCTGCTCTGCTACTTTCTTTCTCTAGTGCAAGGCAAACCATATTTGCCCATCAACCAAGGCAGTTTCGAGCTGCTGGTGCGAAACGGGGCTGTGAAAAACACAACTGCCACTGCATCCTATCCTGCGCTACTGGGTTCAACCTACGGTAAATCCGCGTGTTATCCATCCATGGTAGCTTATCGGAGTTATGAACATGCTTGATGGTCTGTATGTTGCGAGTCTGCCAATACGCATTTCGAATGTCTGCCACAGGTGGCGCCATAGCCGTATCTTGGTGTGTTGGCCGTATATATGCTTTCGTCATCGCCGATTCGGCCCAGTGTAGGCGAGGCCTACCACGCCGGTTTGATCGACCCGTAAGCTCTGGACTGCAGGAACGTGGACGTGAACTCATGGGAATCCGATAATCCGGATGACGAAGGGGGCATGTCCCAACAATTTGAGTCTTCTGAACGAACAATATCGTGATGGAGCGGGGATCTGAACTAATTGGTCGGCCAACTGCGAAATATGTTCATGCGAACATGGTGCTTCGGACGGCTGTACGACCTTGTGAAAATTTGAAACCAAGCATTCGCCTCATGTTTTGAAAATGAATGGAGTTCAACCCTTCGTTCTTGAGATACAAGAAAGCAGTAGAAACCGATCCCTCAGTACTCGGGCAGCGCCGGCAAGCCCTAACAGTTGTCAAGCTCTGGGCTGGGCAGAGAAGTGGGTAGCAGTCACACATTTTCAGGCACGAGCAGCTCACACAACAGTATGTTTCGGTGCATGCAACAAACCAGGAAGCCCAAGACATAAACCTCCAAACGGCGCTGAGCTTCTCAATGTGTGTTACAGGCCTGCAGGCTCCCCGCGGAGGCAGCGGGGCCGTCGAGTAGCGAAAGGGCAGGTACCTGGGCAAAAAGTCAGGGTCCTGGAACTTGGGGGAGGCCTTCCACACATGCAGTAGCCTCAAGCACAAGTACGAACTCAACCCCAAATGGCGCTGCCGCACTCGACTGCCGAACTAAATTCTCAAACAAGAAATCCGGAACATACTAGCAGTACAACGGCGGCTAGCGTCTCACGAACGACCGGCACCTCCGAAACAGAGGCCCACGTACACAGCAGGTATGTACCTGCGCGATTTTCTACCGTACCTGCTGACCTCCGACCTACCGATCTGTCGACCTACCAACCTATCGATCTGCCGACCAACCGGCCAATCGACCAACCTACAACCCACATACAGATACTGAAGCAGATGATGAAGATGTAGGCATTGCCTCATTGTGCATTTGTGGCACTTGCGTGTGTAGCAAGACCCATACTTACAAAGAGGCGTAGATGTTTGTGTCCATAGTCTTTCGTTCCACAATCCGAAAAACTCCGATGAAGTCAGCGGATCTCGCGGCTCAGGCCAAAGCTTCGTCGTTCGCTGGCCCACGTTCACAATCTGAGTTCGGACGGCTACCACCAGTGTGTTGCTGTATCTGTTTTCTTCTTGCAATCCTGCATCCATTGGACTCTTGCTTTCTCATTGCATTTGTTGGGTGTGCCTGTTGGGTGGGGCGGGGTGGGTGGCCAGCTGGGTGGGCGGCTAGGTGGGTGGCTGGGTAAGTGGGTGTACAATCAAGACATACATACTATATATGTATACATACACACTTACATATATATATATACAGATATACATATATATATATATATATGTACATATGAGTGTGTGTGTGTATATATATATGCAAAAATCTGTGTGCGGGCACAATAGTGTATGTTTGTGTATGTTCGTGTGCGTGCGAAAAAAAAATATATATATATCGGTATATGTCACTAGCAAGCAAGTATGTCTTGTTGTTCTTGTTTTGACCTATGTGATTCTTGTGGGAGGTGCCTCGAGCCTTTGGGCTTCAGATTTGGGCAAGGCGACTATGGGCAGGGCTTTCCGGTTCGGTTTCAGAAGACTGATTTTGTCAGGTCTTTCCCGGTTTCATGGTAGTACGAGGACCCAGGAAAGACTTCTCCGACATCGTGGCTCGGATCTGCGTTGCCAACTTTGCAGAAATACAGCTTTCATACTGCGAGCAGCTCCTCCAGGGTCCTGCTTGCTGCCTTCTGACATGCAACGATACAGAAAGTGCCTCGTCTCAGATCTACTCTGCTCCGCCTAGCGAGATTCAGCTTCAATTCCACATCCTGCAAATTCCTTCGAGTTGTGCGGGCTTGAAACCCTCATTCATTCACTTTGCCGGATGGCCGAGCCCTTCCCCGAAAAACAACGAAACCAGACAGAGCCTCGCTGAGGTTCTCGTTTTGATCCACCTGCAGGTCCAAAGCTTGAGAAGCCGCGTTGGGTGCTAGAACCTTGGGGCGCGCGAAGACCCTCTTGAAATTTCACTGTTGCAATGGAATTCCGCTGCGCATTCGGGCAATTGCTGCAATGGCTCAAAGAGGAAGCCCGTTTGTTATGCTGCTGAGGGTTTGGGAAAAGCGCGGGTGGGGTTTAGGGCAAGCCAAATATTCTTCTACCTGCGAAGGTCACCACACTTGGAAAAACAAACAAGGCCCGCCCTTGAAAAACCCAGTTGAACCCCCAGCCGCTAACTCAAGAACGGAGCCTTTGTCAGCTGGCGGCCGTCGTAGACGTTCTCACCTTAGGCAAGAAAACGCTGTAGCACATGCGATAATACAAAAGGTTGTTCACAAGGATGCCTGCATCTGTCCACCTATCTACTCATCTAGTGTTAATCTACTTCTCCAACCTATCTCTCCAACCTATCTATCTATCGATATTGTTCGTCTAGCCGTCTGTCTATCTATCTGTTGCTTGTTTCGTTTTGCCTACTGCATGGCGAATATTTCGCAGTGACTTAGTGTATGCTGGGTGGTGAATATTGTGCATTGTGTATGTCTACGAAATGCATTATGTAAATGTATATGTTTTACATACATATATATATATATATATGTATGTATATGTGTCTACGTATGGGTATGTGAACCTGTACCAGTAGCGGTACATGCATAGATATGTGCATATATATATAAACATACATACACGTACATACATACATACATACATACATGAGCAGCATGCGTATGCATATGCACATGCGTATGTGTGCATGCGTGCATCCGCATATGTGTGCATGCGTTCATCTGCGTATGTGTGCACGTGTGTCTCTGTGGCTGTATGTATGTGTGTATGTATATACGTATGTACGTATGCATGCATGCAACTATGTGAGTATAGATGCATGCATGCATGTGTCCGTACGTATATCGACATATAGAAATGGAGAGGTATAGATAGACAGACAGACAGACAGACAGACAGACAGATAGATAGCTTTAACCATTTATAGATCGATGTAATGATCTGCTTGTGGTTCTACGTGCTAACCTATTCATCAAGCTATTCTCCTGTTTATGTTTTTATTGGTACATCACAGTAATGTCTCCAATGCCTTTGTTTGTACCCATCTCTTTTCATGTACAGTCTCAGTTTTATGGTACCGTCGTGCGCAGTCTTCTGTTTCGATGGGAAGAAGTGTCTGGCTCCTACAGTAGTTGCCTGGAGATGCCTGGCTAAAACAGAAGATGCAAAGCTCGCCTTGATGCAGCAATTGGATTTGGTGCTCTGCCAGAGCTACTGTTAGTGTGGGAAAGCGTCACGCCGTCAAGACTATAGGACATGAAAACGGTACAACGTGCCAAAGCAGTCCCGGAAAACCAAAACCTTGACTGTTTTTCGGTAAATGAAGTTTTGACGGTGTGACACTGAACCGAATCGAGTATTTGTCGACACAATACGGCACGTTTGCTTCTTCAGGCCTGCTGTGCTCTCCCAAAGGAAACAATCTCGAGAGACTACCCGGTCTCCACACACGAAAACGGAGCGGGATTGGTGCTTGGGCACAATAGAGCATTTTGCCACTGGGAGAGTGGCTTTTTTGCGGGACAGCGCCAAGTTTTTGCTTCTCAGGCTTCCAAAGCATGGTGGTTTCCCTGGGACAGTACAGCCTTCTTGCTTCTCGAGGAATCAAAGGGTGCCACTTATCAAAAACAATGCGGTGCTGCTTGTTGGAGACTTGGAGGATGTAACACATCGCGAACTCGTCAGCAACACACACACACACAGACAGACACCTCAACCGCAAGACATGATAAGCTCTGCACTCGTTGCCGAGAAGAAGAGCCGCTCCAAGTCGCCTGACAACGCTGTGAAAGAGCATTGTGCAGTTTCGACTCTGTTTTCTCTGTCACACCTGGTTGCACAAGGTAATCGCAAGAATCTGGCGGGAGTTGCAGGCAGGGCAGTATGCGGCACCCGCGCTCAATCAAAAAGGGTGTGTGTGGGTGTGGGAAGCTCTAGCCCGACATATGCCGACAGCGTGCTGCTGCCCCAAAACTGTTGCCAACACGCATGTAGCAAAACTTCACAGCAACAAGGCCCACATCTCATTGAAGCCAGTAAGCTGGAAATCGGGAGCTTTTTGAAAGTGTAGCAACTGTGGGTACTTACCTCATGAAGGATACTATAGAAAGCCTCATGTAGAACAACAACAGTTATCCAGCACATAGACGCACTGCATAGAACCCTGTATCACACTCGTCACACCCTACCGAAGAACAGCGGGCCGGATCGGCCTCTGCTCTGCGTCAGCATGGAGCTCTTTCCTGGGAAGATGCCCGTCCTCGGCTGAAGGAAGCAGCGACTTCCCTTTTGGAGTTTAGGGGTTCAAGACTAAGATCTTCGGGCCTTCTGGTTCAGGGTCTGGGGTCCCAGGTGCTGGGGGCGTCCTCTACAGGGTCCCAAGCTTAGGGTTTTGGGTTCGAAGCTTTGGGATTCGGGTTCAAGGGTTCAAGGTGTGGTGTGCTGCCTTACAATCTCGCTCCACGGAGCTCAGGTCACGCTTTGACACCAGGTCATGAATGCAGGTCATGCCGAGAACAGAGCGACGCAGTCAGCGGCATAGCTGCCTTCGCGGGGCAGGGTTGGTCTTTGATGTCTTGTGCTGTGCCGGTGAACAGGGCATGCAGCATTGTATAAGTGGTTAGTGACACAAGACCCCTTCGAAGTCAACGCGGGTTGGAATTGGCCTTCTGCACGGGAGCCGGCGATGGCGGCAACTGCTTGTGCGGTACTGTAATGACCTAAAACCTACAATAATGTGTACCACTGTCTTATAGCATTAAAGCGTGCTGAACTTGGAGGCCCCCTGCATAGAGCAAGAATCGCTTTAAAACACGACATTGGCTTCGGGGCTGACTGGGCTCCAATGTGGGCCGACCTCGCATGCCGCTGATCATAATGACTTGAGCCCCATCCGAATCCAACTGTGTCAGCAGTGCTGTCGGTCTCAAGAAACGGGCGTATGCACATACACAGCTATTAATACTTGCATACATACATATACATCTATCCATCCATCCTTCCATCCATCCGTCCGTCCATCTATTTCTGCATACATCGTCATAGATGAAATACACATATACAGATAGCTACATACCTGTGTACATACGTAGACACATGTGTATGCACATGTGCATGTAGTATTTAATTACATACTTATACATCTATGTATATATCTAGACATTCAGATGGAGACAAAAGTTTCGCGTATCTGTATGGACATCGTTCATACTCATATACTGTGTATATACATAGACATACTACATACCCGGTGCTAATTTGATACTACGCACGACATACTATACACTATATACTAAGCAGATTATATACTATGACTATATATGTGTGTATGTCAAACGTGTATACATACAGTATAGGTATATATACGCATATGACTCTATATAGGGTTTTTTCATACATACACTGACACCTATGCACATGTGGAGAACATGGAGAACTATCAGTTGCCTCCGCCCCCTCACCAACTTAACCGATAGCGTATCACCTACCTCAAACCATTAAACATGGTATACCGAGCACAGTTCAAACGAAATCCGTGACACGCGTGTTGTTGCGATCAATCAAACTATCTGAATCCGCAAAACCATTCTCAAACTTCTCCATGTTTATTTATGTTACTTTCATCCTGTCGGAATCAGACCTCCAGATCTTCGAACACAGAGCTGATGCATGGCATGCCGAAGGCAGCCGAGATGAGGGGTTGAGACTAGAGACTTCGTAGCATTTCGTAGCTGGATGCATCCCACTCGATCACAGAAGGAATCCGATGTCGACAAGAGAAATGTAGAGGTCATGGGTTCTGTTCAGGTATGCCTGCTACAATGCGATACTGCGACAAAGTACTGCGGTTACACGTTTCTCGCCATGACAGATGCACAACACGCGGACCTTTTGCTCCCCACATAAGATGAGTCGCTACCAAGCTTCTCCTTACAGAAGCGGTAGCGCCTGCGCACTAGCTTTGGTGCAGCACCCCTCCTGCAAACGAAGCAGCACAAAGCGAGAACAACCTTGCAATAGTCGCACAGTTGCACAACGTCTCTGCATGCAGTAGGGTACGCGGTGAACTTCTGCATAACCGGATATCTACCCTCCCCAGAGCGGGGTGGCAAATACCGGAGCTTTGCAGATGAAGCCAAATGAAGGTCGTTCTGAAATATGGTCCTTTTGGGGGTCCCGATCGTCTCGCTGTATCTGTAGGTAAGCAATGCAGATGCATTTGTTACACATATCACATATTACATATCGCAGATGCAGATCTTTCCTTTTCAACGAATACAGTAACAGTGTCGTGACGTAAGTGAGGGTGCTGAGAAGGGCCCGTAATGTCGAACAACCTCGACTCGAAGGCTGTCAGGCCTTTGACCTTCCACAGAGTTTAAAACGCTCCACAATCGCTGTGGCCAAGTTGCCCGAAATTGCCATGGTATCAGCGCGATATGATTGTTCCCCAACGCGAAGAGGAGCCCTCAAGTTCGGGTGAGAATACGTCTCAGCCCGTGCAGCCCAGCGCGCAGCTGTTTTCTGCTTCCAATCTGGGGGCATAAAAAAGTAAGACCTGACAAAACTGAGCCACAATGCAACAAGGTGAGCAGAAGTTCCTAAGCCCGGAAGCAAAACACACACTGCAATCGCCGTGCTTCAGGATAGGCCTCATCCCAGGGAACAAGGGTTGACATTCCCAGGCCTGCACCAAAGCTGCAAACATCTCGGTCACAGATATTCTGACAGGATCCGACCCCAGCTGTGCGGACAAAGTGCGCAAGAACTGCCATGCTGCCCGGCCCCCCCACACTGCAAGATTTGCATGAAGGCGTCAGCCCATGGAATCACGGCTTTATGGCCTGCAGCTCAGAGCACAAAGGGATACAGCTCGAAGGGTTTCCTGTGCGAAACACACATCACAGATTTCGACCGGAGCCGCAAGTCACGACCCGGCTCTCCTCTGGAACATTTGCATCACCTCGGAGGAAGCTGAATTTAGACAGACGATTAAACAGACAGCACGACATCCACTACCATGTCATTAGAAGTGAACTTGCAAGGAAGATTGTCACTGAGTGGGACCGTCGTGTGAGGAAAATTGCGAAATGAGAATGATGATCATGATGATCATCATCATCATCATGAAGGTGGTGGTGGTGGTGAAGGGGGTGGCCATGATGATGTTGAAGATGACGACGATTATGACGATGATGGTAGTTGTTGTAATGATGCTGATGACGGTGAAGATGGTGACGATTACCAAGCCTAGGGAGAAAATGAGAGTGTTGATGATGGGTTCAAAGCATTGGTGGCGATGCCATCAATGATAATGAAGGTGATCCCAGCCAAGAAACGTTGGGGCCGCCGTTTTTGATCAGCACCTCACCAGTGTGAACCTGCTCGCATTCGTGTTGCACAATTGCAACAAGGATGGAGAGAGCGCGACATAAAACTTCCAGGAGTTGGCAGTAAGCGCATTTCCGGTGACAGATCGGATGCCCACGAAACGGCTCTTGCAATGTCACCGCTGTGACCATCCGAAGCTGCTGTGCTGCTGTCCAGCGGCACAGGCGATGCCCATTACGAAGGACAGCAGGAGCCGAAGATCCTTCCAGGGAGTCTGGGAGTCTGGCTTAAAGAGCTATGCCACGGGATTCTGACTCTGGGAAGAAGGCCTGCCACACGGCACCCTCGAAGTAGCCTCCAAAGGCATCGCTCGAGAGAGCCTCGTGGCAAAGACATGACGCTTTGATGTCTTCGTCTAGCCAAAGATCACCCGGACCCGTGAAGAGGAGCGAGGAAAAAGAGAAACTCCACCAAGGCACCGAACGACGACGCCGTGTACGCGCCAAGCCGCACGTCGGTCACGACACTTACGTACTCGAGTTGTCAATCAAGTCCCAGCACTGAAGCACTCACCTGGCAGCCCCACTGTGTTTCGAGCGCCTCAGGCGGGGTCGCAAGATGGAGTCGGCATATCTCGAACGCAATTCTCGACCGGTAAGCGTAAGCATGGCTTTGCATCCTGGACATGCCTCAAGCGCAAAGCAGAGGCAGGGGCAACAGCTCCCTGAGCTAGCAGTACGATGAAGACCTTGCGACGAAGCAGAGTCCCACGTGGGCAGTCAGTTCATATGCTAAAGCCTTCCGAGTGAGGTCTTAAGACTTCAGGCTGAAGGATAAAGCAGCACCCAAACATGCCGGCAGAGCCAGCCATGTGAAGATAAATCGTAGCATCTCGAAGGTTTTGTCGAGATGTTCTGCCTGCGAGATGAATGGTGAAGTTGTAGGGGAGAAAACACTGAAACTGGAGGGCCAACTTGGGCGCATGTTCTGATTGCGCTGTGCTCGTGTGCACGACGTCACTTGTTTCGGTCTTTGCACATGTCAACGGCGCACGGTGCAAACGCAGCAGCCAGTGCCTTTGAGCGGATGTTGAGTCGGCGGGGTTGCCAAAGCCTGCCCTCGCCAAGAGGCTTCTCCCCAGAGAAGCTGAACCCAAAGCCGCAGAAGGGACAATGAAGTGACTTGAAGAGGCTGACATGGCAAGAGTTGGCACACTGCACTATGCTACAGTACTTGCTGAAAGCAGGTAGCAGCCACCTTTCTCTGACCGCACGCTGGAAAAGTGCGAGCCTCTAAGGCTCTAAGACTAATAGCCAGCAAGACAGATCAGCTGTGGCCGCTGATCAGCACGCTGTATAAGGGGATTTCCACACAAGCTACAGACAATGCGGCAGCCGCATCTGCAACGAGGACGGGAAACCGCACATCCTGCCTGAAGCTTTGCTAGAAAAACGGTCCAGACCCACGGTCAAACGGNAAGGGGATTTCCACACAAGCTACAGACAATGCGGCAGCCGCATCTGCAACGAGGACGGGAAACCGCACATCCTGCCTGAAGCTTTGCTAGAAAAACGGTCCAGACCCACGGTCAAACGGGCCAGCTCGTCCAGTGTCCACACGCAGTTCTCGCTGTTTGATGCCAAATATGTCAAGAAGCCATGTGCCACCTTCGAAGACGATGTTGGAAAGGGCTGCCTGGCCTTGCTCTGCGTCCGTCTGTGAGCACACGAAGTCAAACGAATGCGAAGTTGGCATCTGTGGTCCAGCTTCACTTCGGCGACGGACGTGTCCATTGGCTGTCCACAACTGTGATCTCGAGTCATGTTCCCTTGTAGGTTGCTACGCAACGGAAGCAGAGCTTTCCAGGGAGCCTTTGAAGAAGAGACAGGGGCGGAGGGATCTCAGCTGCTATCAAACTTTATCTCTGTCTCCGGCAAANTCATGTTCCCTTGTAGGTTGCTACGCAACGGAAGCAGAGCTTTCCAGGGAGCCTTTGAAGAAGAGACAGGGGCGGAGGGATCTCAGCTGCTATCAAACTTTATCTCTGTCTCCGGCAAAATGAGGCGCAAGTTGTGGCTAACTCGCTGCCGCAGCTGTGCTTGCATCTCGAGGATGGCCTGGCAGGCTGCAGGAGATGGCTTCTAAGCAGCTGATGCTTTGTTTTTGCGCATGGCCAAGGAGCATGAACGAGGACGAGTATGAAAGTGTGGGTCTTTGTGTGCTTTGGCCTGTGTATACATTTACAATTAATGGTTATAGTCGTGCTTATGCTATTATTGATATCTACTTTAGAAACTGTATACATATATATTTATATACAGATCTACGTATATATGTGCGTGCACAGTGCGTGTGTGTGTGTATATATATATATGTATAAGACACAAATGCTGAAGTAACATATAGTTGGGTGTGCCTTTACAGCAGGTGTCTGTTTTGTGACCGCAGCCTTGTTATTGAAAGTGGATATTCCCACGACAAAGTATGTGTCTGTTCGTGACTCTTGCATACGCACAAGCCTGCGCTTCGGCTCAGGAACCTCATTCCCATCACCACGTGTGAAAACGCAACAAGCAAAAGCAAAAAGCAAAGAGCAAGGGAACAAAGAGCAAACAAGGCGAAATGCGGGCAAAGCAACCTGAGAGCCTACAGCGGCGACTGGTAACTGTGGAAGCCAACGGAAGAATAGAAGCAGCTGTAAAGCATGCCATGACACTAGACATCCTACCTTTTGAATTGCTCGCATACCCCCGCCTGCGATACATGCTGGCTTGATGTCTCCTAGAGCATCACACATATATACATGTATGTTTCGAGTGTTGCAGCTATCACAAGTAACCAGCATTACATGCACCAACCTGGTTTTGCATTCGCTGCATCAACGACATTCGGAATGTACATACACATACGTACATGAATAATGCTCATATTCATCTGCGTATGTACATATGTGGGTCACGGGTTAAGTCTACATCAGTATGTATACAAAGTGATAAATTCCGTGTGGGTTTGTCTGATCTGCTCTGGTCAGTTAGTCTTGCATGTGCGTGTGCGTGCATGTAAAGATGTACTGCTTGTCATGACGTATATAGTTTGAACTGTACGTGTCACATATACAACGAGTAAGATATGTACGATATCATGAAATCGTAGATATTGCTCTACGTCTTGTTGTTGCAATGTTCTTACTACTAGATTATGCATCTTATCCTGTGCATGATGCAT
This sequence comes from Symbiodinium sp. clade A Y106, assembly GCA_003297005.1. NCBI lineage: Eukaryota > Dinophyceae > Suessiales > Symbiodiniaceae > Symbiodinium > Symbiodinium sp. clade A. The sequence goes on along the minus strand of BGNK01001722.1, from coordinate 29,191 downwards.
ATCTTATACATATACACCTTGTATTTTGTGTTAGCTGCAACGTGTGACATATGCTGTGCATATGCGCACTGCTGCACATGTTAGCTTGCTAGATAGTTTAACCTGCAAACTATGCATATATGGTAAAACATCATAGGGACATCATTACCTGCTAGCTACATTAGTGTGCTGTATCTTATCCTTGTTGACATCTCTACATATATATATGCACATAAGTATATATGCATATACATACATAAGAGAAAGACAGAGAGAGAGAGAGAGAAACAGAAAGAGAGAGAGAGAGAGGGAGAGAGAGAGAGAGCGAGAGAGAGAAAGAGAGAGAGAGAGAGAGAGAGAGGGAGAGAGAGAGAGAGAGAGAGAGAGCGAGAGCGAGAGGGCGAGAGAGCGAGAGAGCGAGAGAGCGAGAGTGCAAAAAACCACAAAATTCCACTATACAATCCAAACAATCCAGAGCAACCTAACAAGATCAATCACTTTCCCCAGTCACACCACAGTCTGCTTCCTTTGTGCTGCAAGCAGTCATCCAGTCTTGAGCCAATGCCATTCGGCATTGTTGCATTCACAAATGCATCGTGAACATTAGGGGCTCATTGGGTATCACAGTAAATTGTGTCAGGGAACTAGAACTGAAGTCAGCTTCTTCACATCCTCACAAACGATAAACAGTCACAGCATCATTCGCCAACAGTAGAAAGAAAACAAACTCAAGATGCATTGCTCTCATTCGTGGACTTTTGCTCGAACGATAAGGAACTCATTCGAGTCAATCGCAACAAAAGGCGGAGGCACAATGCACTGTACAGTCGATGTGCTCACAGTCGGGCAATGCTCTGTACAACTGTACAACATTGAATCCGAGAACTTCATTCTCTGCAATCCGCGGAAGAAATCCATTCAACATTTCAACATAGACATCACAGTTCCAAAATGTAGCATTCGATAAGGCACTCCTGAATTTCATGGCAACTCAGTGCTGCTCACTTTGCCTTCGCATTCGCATTCATGCGAAGCACGACCTCAGCTCCGGGGTTCAAAGCATNCAAAATGTAGCATTCGATAAGGCACTCCTGAATTTCATGGCAACTCAGTGCTGCTCACTTTGCCTTCGCATTCGCATTCATGCGAAGCACGACCTCAGCTCCGGGGTTCAAAGCATTCGTGACATCCGCGAGGGCAGTCGCCGAGCTGGATGAGGCCCTTGTCTTGGCCTTCTTGGATGGCATTGCGGCATTCGAGGGGATCGGGCCATTCCAAGCATTCACAAGCTCGCCGTCGTCGTCTTCATAGAGCTTATCCCAGGTCGAGCAATCATGGTGCAGTCCTGCGGCACCGGCCTGAGTCAATGGAGCCATTGTGTGTCCCATCAGTCGCCACTCGATCAAGCCATTCGGGCGGACGGTGGCCAGGCGATTCCATTCTGCCATTTCTGCAAGGCAGAGCAGTGCATGGCCGCGCGGTCGGCACATCATGCTCTCATTCTGGGGCATTCGGATGATGCCCACGCTAATCTGGGAGGAGTCATCCGGAACATTCCAAACCCACTTCTTGGGCAAGTTCGCGACACCCACATGCTCATCATCATTCTTGTGAGAGAAACTCCACTCTCTTTTGAACCTCTCTAAAAACGGCCTCAGCGTGCGGTGAACTGCTTGACCTTCCTTTTAAACGCCTGGATCTCCGCCCAGCACTACAGATGGGGATCCTACCAGGTCTTGTGAGGACAGGTCCTAAGCATCGCTGCAAGGGCCTTTGGCATTTACACGGGGCTTTAAACACACTCCCCCTTCGGACTGTGTCCGAATTCAGGACAGCGCCTTCGCTAATCCCTTTCTGCAAAAGAAGGCCTATCGAGGTTCGCAGGTTACTACAAGATTACTCCAGGGGCTTGCAGGTATTACAGTTACAGGGTTTGAGGATGCGAAGACCGGCAACATTGCGAAGATTCGGACAGTCCCGAGTGTGGTAGCACTCACAGCCCCTGGGAGCAATGGCAAAGCAATGACCTGGTCTAGCTGATGGACGGCCTGTGCGTCGAGTAGAGAAGGCAGGAGCCGCAGGCTCAGGATGAGGCATAAAGCTGATTGAATCCGAAGTGGCCTGTGCAAATGAGGAAACTGAGGCCCTACGAACGCGCAGTTCGGCGCGAACGGGTGATTGCGAGGCCTCGAGATGAACCGGAGAGGAAAACGGAGACAGTGCTGCAAGGGTCCGGCGGGTCAACCGACGCCACCAGCTCAAGGCCGCATTGAGGAACCACTTAAGACCCTCATAGAAACCCAAAGCAGCTACGGTCCAGCTCACTCGGCCCGCAATGACTACCCAGCCGGGCAGCATCATCGGAACTCCATCGGTCTCGACTGCCACATTAAAGCCATCGGCACCAGAAACCAAGCTCAGCAACACTAACGCCGCCAGCGCATGAGCCGGGGAACAAGGTGCAGAGACTGACAGTGTCAGTTCGCCTGCTGACAGTGGTGGTCTCAAGAGTCGCACAGCAGGCTCACACTCTCCAAGTTCCTCCGGAACTCGCATGCCCAACAAGCGCAACAACTGACCGAGGCGTGGCTGAGGCAGCTGTTTCGTCAAAACGTCTCCGCACATCAAAGTACCAGGGACGTGATACAGCCTCCAAGCCTCGCGTTCAACCTGCTCGATCCACGCTCTGGCCTTAAGCCTAAGATGGCGTGTCCTCCAGTTGCCCGAGGGATACTGGAGAATTGCCACACAAGAGACATTGTCATTCATCATCGTCCGCTGGACGAGACGACCCAGCAGTTCGGTGAGCAACGGAGTCACGCTTTCACCTAGGACAAAACCCTCCAAGCATCCGTTCAACTCGGCCTCGGCACTGCTCAACGCGGTGGTGCTCTGCCGCAGTGAAAGCCAAGCAACTGCAGCATCTGCAAACATGGCAACCAAACCACTTTGCGAACGACCAGAGTCTGGACCAAAACTTGCATCACAGTGCATTTCAAGCAGATGTGCAGTGCCGTTAACTCGGTATGCAGTGTCAGGACCAGGACCAGAACGGGGCTGTCCGTAAACCAACCCGAGCGACACAGTCCCTCGCAAGTACTGCAACACGCTGTAACCGATGCGTATGGCGGCCGCAGGCGATCTGCTGATCAACTGTGAGAGGCGATTGGTGGCGAAAGCTATGTCAGGACGGGTCCTGCATGCTGCCCATGTTAGCTCGCCGGCTAGGCTTTGCGCGGCCCTCACGGTCTCTGGCTTCACGTCCTTTTCAAACTCGACGACAAGGGGAACAACCGGCGCAGGGGCAGAGAACTCAATCTGAGGATACTTCTTCAACAAATCAAGCAAGTAAGTCTCCTGCGACAAGTGAAAGACCCCACTAGACGTCCGACGCACTTCAACACCCAAAAACTTGACTGCGTCTTCACTGGCCCACTCAGGGTCAGAACAATCCCAGACTTGGGTGATCATGTCAATCAAGCACTGAATCAACTCCCTGGATGCTGTCAGCAACAGGTCGTCTACGTAGACCCCGATGATTCCGAAAGGAGCCTGCAGCTCAAAATCCACAGCAGAATCTTCAGACATCGGATGGGTTCTCAGGGGCTCCTCACGCACGACCGGAAGGGAAGAAAGCTCAGGGCCGCATCGCACCAACCACATGCTCACGTCAGCACGACTTTGCTCGAGCCACACATGCTGGCCTTCAAACATGGTATGCATCCGACCAAGCTCACGGTCACGAAACAAGCCCCAGGCACGAGGGCTCACGCTGAGTCCATAAAACGCGCCTTCAACAATCCAGCGCTCTTGCGGAGGGCAAATGTTCATGCGCATCAAGGGCCTCGGGGGCGTGGTGGCTATGATAGTCCTGGAAGGCAGAACCTCATTTAAGCCTGCGTTTAGGAAAGCCTTCTTGACATCGAGCGTAGCTGCATGCCAAGTCAGCAAACCGGCCACACGCAACTGGCAACGGAAGGAGACACCATCAAGGTTACTGGTGAACACCGGGGCCTTGGCCAAGGTTGGGCTACCTTCAACCTTGCGACTTTCAAGAAAGTTGCCGCATATTACGGCTCGCGCACGCCTCCGGCCTGACCCCGCTTTCCGGGTCCATACCATTTTTGACGGGGCCCACTCAACAGTGTAGCCGGCCTCTTGAAGGTCTGACAACTCCCGTTCCGTAGAGCGCCTCACGGTTCCATACTCATGCAGAAGGCACTCGTACTCGTCTCGGGCCGGGGGCACCCACAGTTCTAGCTCAGGCTCAACATCCGCCCACGACAACGTTTTGGTCTGCAAGAACTGCTGCTCCAAAGCAACTTCTTCACTGGTATCCACCAGCGCCTCAGCTTTAGCTGCCCAGAAACGTGGGTACGTTCCTCCTGCCAAGCCTTGATCAACAGCGTGGACCTCAACGGCACGCTCCAGGGCTAAAACCTGCTTGCGAAGGTAACCAACTGTCTCAACAGACTCCAACCCACCTCCGCAAGAAGCTTCTTCAACTAAAGCCTTTTCTTCATGATGCAACACCCGGCGGAGGCGATGGGCGCTGTCCAACAAGGCTTCGAAGTCAAACTCGGCCTCAAGACTTGGGTGACTCGGCTGTCCATCCCCGTCCAACAAGCAGAACTCATCGTCTAGCTGATCCGCCGAGCGCTCATCAACGGGAACGACAGTCGAAGCCAACAGACTAAGCAACGAAACACGGGCCCCACTTGAGTCTTCACCGAAATCAGCCTCGTCTCCCCCGAACCTGTGGTTCCACACACGGGAGATGGGAAAACCAAGCAACTCAAGCTGTTCAGCTGCAGATGGCTCTAGGCTCTCAATGCCGCGAGGAGTGTACGCTGTCAAATTCAACCGTTTGCCTTCACCAGGTACACACGCATGCCACCGATGAGGCCTGATTAAGATGACCCCGTCTCGGGCCCTTTCTATGCGACCTTTGACATGTGTCCCTGACTTGGGAGGGCACTCCACCCATTCCGCCTCAGCTTCCTCGCACTCCGGATCCTCAACCCAGAGAGCTCCACCGTTTAGCGGTAAGGTGATGTTCCACGATCCACGTTCGTTGTGGATGTCGCGGCGCGGGGCCAACAAGGAACCGTCCGACAAAGACACAGCCGCAAAAGGCACATCAATGTTTGCCCGGACGAAGGCAGTCATATACCTCACTACAACAGGCAAGTCAGAGCACGAACGAGTCACCTCAACCTTTCCACCAGACACATGCACCCCGGCAACGAACAGGTGGGGAGGGCTTTCAGCTTCAACGACACCGGGTGACGGGCAAACATGATCACCAAGCTGAAGCTCAGGCAACAAATCAACCAAAGCACGCATGGAAGCAGCATCAAAGCGCTGACGGGCCAAACGCTCCTCACAGAGCAAATTTGCATCCCCTGGCTCCTCAAAAGTAACATGCTTGCAACGACCTGGCTTAATCGAAGCACTGCCTGAAACACCTCTCAGCGCAGCCAACTTCGGGCCACCACCGACCACTAGGTCTCCCTTTGCTGCAGCCAATTGCCCGGCGCCAAATCGAGGACTTTGAGGCCCAACCGAGAACTTGGGCATGATTAGGCCCTCAGAAGCGACTGACGACTCAGGAAGAACAGGCTTACAGTATTTGACCCGACACACGTCACAGTCGCGGTCAGCACACCAACACTCAACTGGCGCACCTTGGCTGGAAACCCCACCTGGACAAACCCCTATTTGGGGCTCCGAAAGCCTGGTTTGTGGGGGTCGCTTTTGGAACGGCTCCGCAGGGAGAGCCAGCGAAGGACCGCAGGCATGGGACTCCGACGACTCAGTGTTCAAAACCGTGTCTGAAGGCGTTTTCAAATGTGTAACTGCACGCACTCCCCCCCGGGTGAGAACCCGGAAAACGGTCTTTCCAACCCAAAGCTGCGTGTGATCTTCCGACAAGAACTGTTTGCCAGTGTCCTTCCACCGGTCTACTTTCGTTGTTTTGCCTCCCTCAACAAACTCCGCTATTGTGACACGCTCAGGGCCCAAGTCCTTAAGAGCAACCGGCAAGTATGCGGTGAAGGTTGGTACATACAGAGCAGCGCGAGGAGTTTTATGGACACGGGTAACTTCCGATTTATCCTTGTCAAACAACCAGTAATCTCCAGAGGCATATGTACGCTCAGCAGAGCCCACAGGCTCATACAACAACTCAAAGTCGGCATCAGAAGGCGTCGGGATCTTCCCAACATCAGGCTGCTCAACACTTGCAGCCGCAGAAGGCGCAGGAGCGCCATCAGTTTTCCCCGATCCCTCAAAAGGAGCAGCTTCAACGACACCGTCAAGAGTCACAATGCCCGGAGAACGAACCTGGCTAAAAAGGACATTGGATATCAGAAGCGACTTGCCATCTTCAGGGTTCTCCGGCAACACCAAATACCCGGACAAAAGGTCAGGAGACGGCCCCAACACACGCGCAGGACAAACACGAGTCGACCAAGAATCGATCTTCCACGACCTTTTTCTTACCATCACACGCGATCCGAAAGGCACAAGCTCAGGAGACTCAGAACCAGCCGACCGACACGCTTTTCTGAACAAGTCTTCCGCCCAATGCCTAGCTGCCAACGGCCAGTATCGAGGCCCAAGGTCTGCAGCGTGAAGCAGAGCTCTCGTCTCTGTCTTAAAAGCATTAACTGCTGCTTCCACCTTGCCATTCCCAGCAGGATCATCCCCGCTCGTTGTTGTTTTCATCATGTCACGAGCAAGAATCCACCGCGTAACGGCCTCTCCCATGAACTCTTTTCCTCGGTCTGAGTGGAATCGAGTGGGCTCGAAACCCAAGTGCTTCAGACGAGTATAGCATTTTTGAAGTCCAAGGAGAACCTGATGGTGATTTTTTCGTGACAAAGGAATCACCTGGATGAAGTTGCGTATTCGGGCCGGCTCCTTGCATTTAGCCATCACCTCCCTCCAGTGAGCATTTCTATCATCGGCCTCTCGGGCCTCACGCTCGGACAGCTCTTCATCGACCTCATCTGTCTCCTCTGACTCCAGCAACTCAAGACCCTCTTCATATGAGGGCAACGGGAAATCAGAGGGATCAGATTCTTCAACGGCTTGCGAGAACACGGTGACCAAGGCATAGCGGGCCTCCTGTTTAACATCCAGACCTGCTGCAAAAGGCCCAGCAACATCCGCGGTCAAAGTATTCACTGGCCCATTGGGCGACCTCGTGTGTTTGCGAGCTCGGGAACGACTCTCCAGACAAACACGGCAATCGGAACGATAAGGGCGATGGCAAGCAAGAACATGGCTCTTAAATGCTTCAAGGGAAGAGGCCTTTGCAAGCCTAGGCTCATCTTGGCCAGAGTCCAGCTCGGCCTCTATCAAGTCCAGCAGCAGACCTTCCCTGTCAAGGCCATCGGAAACGACCGCCTCAGGATCACGAACCCAGTCTAGCCACGCCAAGCTCAGCAGTTTACTCACAGAAGCTGCCGAACAACCACAGGTCCTGTGAAGACCCTCAAACACTTGCCATGACGATGTGCGCACTTCCACGTAGCAAGCACAGCCAAGCGAATCAAGATGCGAACCACAGCGCGCTACGCTCACACAGGACCTGGGAAGCCTGATGTTCTGAGCCTCGACAACATGAAGATCCCCCAGAACCTTTTGGCCAGCATCAAACAAGCTCAACAAGGATTCATCCTTGGGGGTTTTCAAACCCAAAGCCACAAAGACGTTGTCTCGCTCGCGAGCCGCTCTAGCAACCGCAATCAGCATGCACACCTTCAAGTACAAAAGCTCTGAACCAGGTCTCACATCAGGAAGGAAGCCAACGAGACCTTCGACTCGGCCCTTCACAGCAAGCTGCAAGAGGAAAGGATACACGGCATCAAAATCAACTCCTCGTTGCCAATCCACGCTCAACGACACACGACCCGGGGCTGCACCCCACTGCTTCGAGCCTCCAAACAAGTGAAGCATCACACCCTTCGCACATTCAACTTGGCGGCGCTTCCTACGGTTGAAGGGCAGCAAGACAGTGTCAACCACCAGATTCGGCACCAAGGCACTCACAGATTCTGGGTCGAGAAGCGGAAAAACGCGAGAAGCCCACTTGAGCAAGCCAACTTCAATGCCTATTATGTCACCAACATGGGCGCTAAGCACATCTGGAAGATCCACCTCCTCACCTGCCGCACCACGCAAACTCAACACCGAGACAGCACGCAACACCTTGGTAGCCCTGAGCTGCTCAAGCTGCTTAATCATCGATTCCACTTTACTGGCGGGCAACTCAGGGCATCCTGCAACCATCTTGATGTCAAGCCTGCCGCTCTTGGGATGTGTAAGGACACAGCCAGACTCCCCGTCCCACGTGGCTCGGTAACCAAGCTCACTACAGACTGCATGCAACGGAATGATAGGATCGACAGGATCCTTGGACAACAGCGTGTTGACAGGGCTGAGGTGGAGCGTTGTGCTACCAGAAGCAAGGCCAACGCGGGTGGGCACAGCACCCCGAAACTCCTCTTCAGACCCCTGCCTTAAAGGATGTGTCGCACCACCATCAATCAAGCCACGACGCTCAGACCCCTCAACATGGTCACTATCACCAAAGCCTGCTCTTAGCTCAACCCGAGAATTCCATAGACCCACAGGCACACCGGAAGACTTCAGCGCACTCACGCGGAAACTCTTCAACACCCTCACGGCTTCGTCCACAAGCTGTGCACTCGAAGGGCCTGCGCTGGCGGACGCAGATGCGGCCGCTGCCTCATAAGACGCAACCTCGGGAGCAACAGCCGCAGCAGCAACCTTGGGCTTTTTCAACGGGCAGTCAGGCTTCTTATGGTCCATAGACCCACACAGGAAGCAGGAACCCCACTTCCTCTGGCCATCCTTGCCCTTGCCTTTGTCCTGCTCCTTCGAAACCTCTACCTCCTTGTCCTTGCCATCTTTAGACTTTCCTTTACCCTTCTTTCCTTTATCCTTTCCTGTGCCCTTTCCCTCTTCACGACGCTTATCGCCGCCTTCAGAACCCTCAGTCCTCTTCTTGTACACCGGGCATTCAGGACGCATATGCTGCTCCGAAGAGCACTCCCAACAACGACCGACACCCTGAACCGCCTGCAAATCATGATGATGTTGACAAGCGCGGCCATTAGCACAACCCTGAGGGGTCATCCAGAAGTTGCACGGGGGCCTTGACAATGCAGCCACTCTCGGCCTCTTCTTGGGATCATCGCCTCCGCTGATGCTCATGAGCTCGGCCTCAGCCTGGACCGCCTTAGCGTACTCGGCAACAGCCTCTACAACAGGCGTGTAGTCCAGCCTCAACGTGTTTCTCAACATGGCCATGCGAAAGGACAACTGAGCATCACTTGCTACCAGCTTCACTGCCAACTGATCAACGCCATGCAACAGCAGGGAAGCGTCAGGAACCTGCACTCCAAGGCGACCGCAGCGACCAAACCACCGGAACCAGCGACGCAAACCGTTACTCAAATCGGCAAAAGACGACACCGCAGGAGGCGCCGTTAAACCTTGCAACAGCTGCTGTCTCTCCGCCAAACCACCGGGTTGAAACAAACATAAAACCCGGTACAGCAAAGCAACAGTCGAAATGTGACGACTCGCAACCAGATCCTGATGGATCTGCTCCGGCACGGCACGCACTAACATCTGGTAAGCCCGCGCTTCCAGCCGCTGATAGGCTGCCAGGCCCAACGTCGCCGACACCTCGGGTACAATACGGATACGGTCCAGCGGACTCGCGAGCTGCCAGCGCATGTACAGGGCATCAGCTTCACCTTCAACGAGTGACCACCATTCCGCCGAAGCCGGACTCAAATCGTTCATGTAAGGCCGAATGCTTATCAGCCAGTCTGCGCATCTAAGGGCCGCATCAGGCAACGACGAGGATGCAAGTTCAGGGAGGTTCCACATTACACGGTCACCAGGCGCATAAGGATTCCGTCCTCCGCCGCAAGACTCAGGAACAACACCTTGCGGAAACCCGGACCAAGTAGCCTGAACGGAGGGTTTACCAAGCTCCACGGAAGGCCTGTCAAACCCCGATACAGCAGAGCCCGTCCTTCCGGCAAATCCCGTAGGAACACTAGGAGGAGGAGGAGGAGGCGGGTAAAATCCAGAAGAGGGAGGCGGCGGCGATGGTGGAACGCTCATAAATCCAGCTGCAGTCACGGAAGACGGCTGAGACTCCAAACCCGCGTGTGCTCCATGAGCCGGTTGCGCTGCAAAGGCAGACACAGGAACTTGAGCCGCCGGTGCGGTCCCACCCAACCCCACTGGAGCTGAATTACCCGAACCTGGAACCAATACCAGGTGAGGATTGCTGTCAGTGCTCGTTGGGATAACCGGGCTTCTCGGAGGAGTCACTGGAGGAGGCCCAGCGGGGATCGCAGTGCCACCCGGTGTAGTAGGTAGCCTACCATCACTAGGCTCCCTGGCCCTAGGTGTTGAGTAACCTGGCAAGCCATCCAAAGGGCCCGGACTGCCATAGCAGACTCTAGAATCCTCAATCTCCCTGCACGCGGTCACTTCGGGAGATTGCGTAGATATAGCACCCAGTACTTGCGAATCGGGCATCCCGTTCAAAATCTCCTGAAGCGAAGCCAATCTACGGGGAGGGGCATCTAAAGCCAAATGAGCCGGCCCTGCCGAAACGGCCTGAGGGCCGCTTGACATCTGTACAGGGGTCATTGCTCCTCCACCTATCGCCACCGCTTCTTCTCGAACCCCAAAGCTCACTCTGTCCGCCATCGAAGAGAAAGGATGCGCTTGAAAAACACCCGACTGCCGTCCCCGCTCCTCAAGCGCCAGCCGCTCAAAGTGACGGTCAAGAGCCATGTGGTCAACCCATCCAAGCGGTTGCTGAGCCTGGTAAGGGGTGCTGGCCGTAGACCGAGAACGTACACTTTCACGCTCTTCCAAGCGCTCCATTCGACCAGTCAAGGTCGATACCAACGATCCAAGCCTGTTGAGCCCTTCCAAGAACATTCCCTGCACACGTTCACTCGAAGACTCCCTTGCTGCGCGAGGGCCAGTCAGCCCTGCATCTCGCGCAGCTTCACCGGAAGCCTCTGTTACCACCGAGTTTCCACCAAGTCCTTGGGTTCGTTCCGGCACCTGATGGGCTGCAGGCTGAGACACCACGCCCAGCAAGACCTCATCGGCTAACCGACCTCCAGCAGCCTCTGCTGCCTCACTTGCTCCGCACGATGCCCTCGCACCCTCAAGCGTCGCAAAGTTGATGTCCGCATCCACCGCCGTTGCCATTGAGGCACGATCTGAGCTGGTACGCAAGTCATCTTGCGTCCCAACACCCGCAAGCCCTCCAGTCGCCTGCTGTCTTTCGTAAGGTGGATCTCGTGTATCCCCCTGACTGTCCGTTCCATCACGAACCGGAAGCCTTCCCGTTGACTCATCATCAGGCGTGTCCAGCCTGAAGTGTTCGGGCCCATTCCCTTCCGTAGCCATCGCCCCACGTCCGGAGGCAACACGAGTGAGAAGAGCTGGGAAGAACAAAAGAAGAGCAAGCAACCACTGCCAAGAAATCCGGAAAGGCTTGTCAGCCCTACCAGGCTCACGAAGCGCAGCAATTAAGCGATCACTTGGGCGATCATAACCTGTGAGAGAAACTCCACTCTCTTTTGAACCTCTCTAAAAACGGCCTCAGCGTGCGGTGAACTGCTTGACCTTCCTTTTAAACGCCTGGATCTCCGCCCAGCACTACAGATGGGGATCCTACCAGGTCTTGTGAGGACAGGTCCTAAGCATCGCTGCAAGGGCCTTTGGCATTTACACGGGGCTTTAAACACAATTCTCAAGGTAGCCATTCTGGGCGCTGATGTGGTCAGTGAACTGGCGATTAAAATAATTGTCCAGCTTCATCTTCCCATTCGAAGCAGTAACCCATTTGCGCTGGGCTTCGCTCTTGCTTCGTCGCCTCACGACGAAAACCACTCCCTCGTAGTCGGCATTCTCATCGAATCATCCCTGGCAGTACCATTGCACAGTCTTGCGCGTTGCTGACAGTGCACAAAAGCTGCCATTCAGCTGATGGCACGGAAACTTCCAGAGGTCAATCGTGCCATCCCGGAAGAACTTCTCACCAACACTCGCGGGGAGCATTATCCAGTCGTAGACATTCACCAGATCATGCACCACATTCGTCTTCGCATTGGCAGTGAGCTTCCATTCAGTGTGCCAGTGTCCCTTCTCAAGGAACATTCTCTCAGCCTTCGACATGCAGTACCAGCCAGTCTCCAGCATGCACTCGCTCGGGCCATTCTGGACCACATTGATGCCCAGAGAATTCATTCTCAGTCGCAAGCTCGACATTGGGCCATTCGAATGCTCATCAGGGTGCTCAAATCTGCAACCTGACAGTCCTCCNACATTGATGCCCAGAGAATTCATTCTCAGTCGCAAGCTCGACATTGGGCCATTCGAATGCTCATCAGGGTGCTCAAATCTGCAACCTGACAGTCCTCCACTCCGTGTCCCGGGGATCAAAGGGACAGGGTCGGAGCCCATTCGTCATTCCATTCTAGGCGGTACACTGCTTCTGCCAGTCCGACCTGAGCATCATGCAGTCGGTTGGCAATCGCACCACCTTCCACTTCGATCTTGTGACATTCCGCCTGGCTGTCAGTCGTCACGTATTCATCCAGTCGCTGCCAGATCCTTGTCGCATCTTTGCCAATGTCCATTCGAGACAGTGCGGCAGACACTTCTCGATTCACCGGGCCATTCCGCGAGAACCGGTGTGACAGTGTCTCATTCATCAGATGCAATGACTCCACCGAAAAGTCATGCCTGCCAATCTCTGGGTTCAGGGTTCCAGGCATTGGGACAGTCGGCGGAATTCCAGCGGAAGCAGTCTGCTCAGCATTCGGCTGAATCAACATTGCTGCAGTCCTGGGATCAGGCCTTATTCCCTGATTCACATCAATCATCTGATTGCTGGCCATTGATTCCAAGTGGAACCGAAGGGGCAATCTCTCCATCGACCACAAGTGTCCTGCCACCATTCCTTGCAGCCACCATTGCTGACTCAATCGGGCGAACATAAGATTCGCCTCTCGCCAGCCGAAGCAAGTCTGGCCTGTCGAACGGCAGTTCGCCTGCCGCATTCATCATGATCAAGGTCACATGGACACCTTGATTCTGGATGTCGGTGACATTCCGGTCAGAAATGCCGGCGAGGTCATGTGCCAGCTGCTCTCCAGTCAACTCCTCATAGCGGACTTCCGGAACAGTCGGCATTGCGGGATTAGCCATTGCTACAGTCGAAGCAAGGAGGCAGTCGCAAAGGCAATCGGAGCAATCTACAGTCGCACTACGGAAGCATTCAGAGGAAACATTTCGGGGAAACACATTGATCTCTTTCGGCAAGAAAATTGTCTCAAACAGTCCCTTGCATTGAAACCTACACTTGCAATCACTCGATTCGACATTCGGCGAAACCGATCGAGAGAAACATTTCGAAGAAAATCCAATCTCATTCGAGATCGGCAAATCCTGCATTNCTCGATTCGACATTCGGCGAAACCGATCGAGAGAAACATTTCGAAGAAAATCCAATCTCATTCGAGATCGGCAAATCCTGCATTTCTGCCAATCGAAGAAAACATTTCGGATCGGAAAATTCTCTCATTCTCTCACACTCTCTTTACTCTCTTTCTTTGGTTTTGGGCTTTTCAGGGAAACAACCAGTGCACATGCAGTCATGACAAGCAGTCGGCTTCACTTTACATTAGACTAGACAGCATTGACATGTTGCATTCACTCACTCAAGGACATGCAATCACTGCAATCGGCTGCAACCAGAAGCTCATGCACTTCAGCCCCTCGGCGTGGACTTCAGTCCTACGACGCCTAGAGAAGCATTCGCGCACAGTGCAGGCAGAGTACATGCACGCGCAGTTTCCAGTGCCGAAGTGGGTTGCCATTGACTTACCGGCAGTGAGTCAGTGTGGGCAATCACATTGACCTTCTTTGCCAACTTTGCTTCAAGCAACATTGACCGAAGGAACAGTGCTTCCGACACTCCTTGGCCAATCGCATACAACTCCGCTTCACCCCTCGACAATGCCAATGTACCTTGGGTCCTGGCAGTGCTTACCATGTTGCACCCCAGTATATTCACAGTGGATCCGCTGGTCGACTTCCTAGTCTCTGAACATCCAGCCCAGTCGGAATCCACATAGACATCCACATCCAACGAACAGTTGCCATCAGACAACTGATAAGATGGACGCAGTCTCAAGACACAGATTTTGGTACCAATCACATGCCGCAACAAATGCTTAAGCTTTGCAACACTCTGCATTGTCGGGGCAGTCACATCCCGACTCAGTTCTTTTGTAGCATAAGCAATGTCACCTCTGATCAGTGCCAACCAAAGCAGTTTTCCAACTGCTGTCCTGTACACCGAGTGTTCCTCAGGACTCAACGGTGAGTCCGAAACATTCTTAACAATCGTCACAGAACCAGTCGTTGCAACTTGCTTGGCATTCTTCATTCCATACAAATCCAGGATCGAATCAAAGTATGTTTGTGACACGCACACATCAATCGAATCACCATTGCGTCGCAATCCTCTACCAAGAAAGGTGTGCTCAGTCCCTGGCACAAGCTGGCCAGTCTCTTTGAGCAAGACCTTTCTGACAGTCTGGACATGAAGTCCTTTCGCATTTCATCAGTCCCTACGACCAACAGATCATCGACATATGCAAGCACATACAGTTTGCCAGATTCATGGCAGTAAAGATTCGGATCACTCTTGCANATATGCAAGCACATACAGTTTGCCAGATTCATGGCAGTAAAGATTCGGATCACTCTTGCATCTCCTGAATCCCAGTTTCGAGGTCATTACCTCAGCGAAATGCTCTTGCCACAGTTTTGGGGCCTGTCTCAATCCAGACATAGCTTTCTTCAATCCCCAGAGACAGTCGCCATTCGGATAGAACTCCTTTGGTGGCCAAACGTACACTTCGCCAGATATTGCTGCATGCAAGAAGGCAGTGCTCACATCTCCCAGGGTTATTCCCCAGTTTCGAGACATTGCCATGCACAGCAGCAATCTCATTGTCACCAATGAGGGTGTTGAGGCAAACAGGTTGTCTTCTTCATTCTTTTCAACATTCTGGAAACAACCTCTCACAACCACTCTGCACCTCAGGTCAGTCTCATTCTTCCAGACTTTGACCCATCTGCAATCCAGGGCCTCATTGACCTGTTCATCGGTACAGTCCTTGACGAGCACTTCATCGTACACGTCAAAGTCCTTCATTGAGTTCATCTCTTTCATCATCCCTTTCCTCTTGGCCTCAGGAGGGAACTCACTTTCCCAGAGCAGTGGCTCTGCAAGCCTCAATTCCTGCTCAATCTCTCCTTCCTCGGCATTAACCTCGACATCAATCTTGGTGCCATCCTTTCCAACGACCTCTTCAACTCCAACAATCGACGCAAGCCATTTGCATGATTGGATCACTCCAGCAATGACATGGTGCACTGCTGAGATCCTCATTTGCTTGCTCACAGGCTCAGTCGCAGGAGCATCTGGATCAATCCTAGCTTTCTTAGGTGCATTCTCTCCAACATCTGGAGGTTCATGAACAGTCTCTGCANATCCTAGCTTTCTTAGGTGCATTCTCTCCAACATCTGGAGGTTCATGAACAGTCTCTGCAGGCGCACGGTCAGAACCGTCATTCTGCAGGAGGTCTTGAACAGTCAGACTCTCACTCGGTCCTGGTGCCAAGTCTTCAAGCCGTTCATTCTCCTCTTCTTCTTCTTCGACACGTGACAATCCTGGAGGAGGCTTCACTCTACCTTTCACTCCAAGATCAGGCGGCATTGCGAACGCAGTCGAATCCATCACCTTTAGGCTGCCACGGCACTGATAACATTTTGCTCACTCCAACCGCATTCCATTGCTGAGACGGCGGTTTCCTCTTGACAGCGCGAACCTTGAAGACTCCATTCGCATTACCGAGGATGACTTCATCTGCCTCAGTGTCCTTTCCCAAGTACACTCCGGAGAACCATTGCAATCCTCCTTTAGGGATCTTCACTTTGTTGCTGATAGGCAGTTTTGCATCAATCCATTCACCAAACATGCACAAGGATCCATTGTACTCACGAGACCACCTCCGGCTGTAGGCAGTCTTTCCGTCAGATCCAATCAAGTATCGGTTGATCAGCCATTGCGCATGTTTCACACACCACGTGAACATTGGAGATTCCGATGTCAATTTCAAGCCAGTCGATTCTTGCAATTGCGAGAACAGTGTCCTCAGTTGACCGTACAAGGTCCTTTGCACATTTCCAACACTTCCTTGGCTCTGGGAGTGTCCAGTCGGTGCTGCTCGCATCGACAATCCTCCAATCGTCTTGCAAAGGTCCTTGGCAATCACCTTCAGTGAATTCTCCTTGTCATATTGAACAATCCCAAACGTCCTNGTCGGTGCTGCTCGCATCGACAATCCTCCAATCGTCTTGCAAAGGTCCTTGGCAATCACCTTCAGTGAATTCTCCTTGTCATATTGAACAATCCCAAACGTCCTGCCAATCTCAAACACGAATCGACGCAGTTCGGTTACAGCATACTTCTCAATGCTACCTTTCGCAGGCAAATCGCCATTGCATAGCCAGTCTGCACGTCAGTGGCATTCAAGATCGTCCGTTTTGGAAGATCATTCTCCGTCGACAGAAGGGGAAGTCAATCTGGATCACTGGTTGCCGATCATTCTTCTTCACGGCATGACTCTGTCTTCCCTTCGACTTGACACAGTGTTCACACCAGTCTCGATAAGGGAGATGAGTCAATTCATGCAATCTCCTTTCACTCTCCGATGGTTCACCTGGAATCTTCAACATTTTCGGTTTCAAGGCATTCTTGTCATCAGTCTGCTGTTCCGCATTCTTGCCAGCAGTCGGCCGATCAAGAGGAACAAACAACGTGTATCCAATCCACTTGTGACCAGTAGGACCTCTCGGGCCCTCGCACTTCTTGACAGTGCCATCAGGCATCTCGATGTCAGCCCATTCATTTTGATGGCCAGTGTCAATCTGAGACGGGTCACTCGAATCAAAGAACATTGTATACCGATCACCCCACAAGCAGTCACTCAACAATCCATCAACAGGAGAAGGAGCATCATCTGGATGGAAGTAACAGTCTCTCCATTCGTGATGCATTCGTATCCAATAACGAGGAAGCAGTATCCACCGGTCAGCAGTCCGGGGTGCTGCAGTCTCTGGGTCCTCGAGATTGAACACTTGCAACAACAACTCCTTCATTCTGCTGCCNCAGTCCGGGGTGCTGCAGTCTCTGGGTCCTCGAGATTGAACACTTGCAACAACAACTCCTTCATTCTGCTGCCATGTTGTGGCAGTGACCGAAGAGCATTCTCCAACTCATGTTCCTCAACACTCCGACTCACTCTCCTTTGACGATCAAGCACTTCAGGCTCCTCATTGGCTCTTTCAGCAACCTCCATTGGGTCATCAGCCTTGCGGAATTCGACAATCTCATCATTCACAACCTTGGACTTATCACGTCCGATCATTGGATCATATGGACGCGGTGCAGTCTTCTGCACATGCCTCAGTTGCGGTTTGTGCTTCAATCCGAATCCCACTCGTCCTCGCCATTCCTTGGGGTCTTTCGACCTAGTCCAACTCAACTCAAGCAAATTCTCATCTCTGACAGTGACAGTCGAACCATCCTTGTACTGCTTGAACGTCACTCGCTCACCAGTCAATCTTGACCATTTGCCAGTGATGGGCACCGGCGACTTGTTCGCCAGTTTGATCCTTGGGTCAAGCATTTCATTGCGCCACACTCGAACATGCCTGATCAACTTCAAGTTCGACTCATTCACTTCCCACATGTTCCAGCGATAGCCTTCCTTGGCTTTCACTTCTTGAGCTGCTGCAATCAGCGCTCCAATCTGGAACAAGTGGTCAATCGAACCGTCATTCATGTCCGTCACTCCACGTAACTCAACAGATCCAAGCTCATTCTCAATCCCATCCAGCACTTCTGGAAGACAGCTCGCTGCCATTCTCGCCGCATCTGCAACGGCATATGGTATGACAGTCGGGCACAAGTAAATCAGTGTTCCTTGACGCACAATCGGAACGGGCTTTCCAACTGGATCAATCAAGGCCAGATAATCCTTCGCCATTACTGTCCAAAAGTCCTGTAGCAGCAGTCGGGCGACACTCACCAGTGGGAACGGTATCCCAGTGCACACGTAGAACTGCACACTCAACGAGTGGCCATGGCCACCGTCAAGCTGCACAATCTTTCGACCTTGCACATCCAGTGTCTTTCCAAACAAACTCCGCAGTGAGGGGGCACTCTCATTCAAAGGCAAAACAGGATAGTCCGGAGCAAACCATTCCGGACAGCAGTTCGCACAAGCTCCACTGTCGAACAGTATCCACGACTTATCCNAAACAGGATAGTCCGGAGCAAACCATTCCGGACAGCAGTTCGCACAAGCTCCACTGTCGAACAGTATCCACGACTTATCCACCAGTCCTGCTTGCAAGTGAAACTCGACCAGTCTGTCGACACAACTCAGTTGATCTTTCTCAGGCACATTCCGGCTGGGTACCGGAGGCACTCCAGCACTCAACGCAGCAATCCGCAAGCAAGCTCCAACAAACAGGTTCGTCATCATTCCAGGTTTCGCGCCTCGAACAGTCCTGGAAGGTCTTGCTTCATTCTGATCCTGAGTCTCGACAGTCACGGCCGCAACATTCTGCGATGGCTCACTCTTGGTGGGATCNGTCATCATTCCAGGTTTCGCGCCTCGAACAGTCCTGGAAGGTCTTGCTTCATTCTGATCCTGAGTCTCGACAGTCACGGCCGCAACATTCTGCGATGGCTCACTCTTGGTGGGATCCTGTGGGACATTCGCAGTGCTCTGCAAACCTGAAGATGCACTCGCACTCGGCTGCTCAGCACTCCACCAGTCCTGAGAACCCCAAGACCAGTCATCGGACCAGTAACTCCAGTCATCTTCAGACCAAGACCAGTCACCAGACCAANCTCGGCTGCTCAGCACTCCACCAGTCCTGAGAACCCCAAGACCAGTCATCGGACCAGTAACTCCAGTCATCTTCAGACCAAGACCAGTCACCAGACCAATCATCAAGAGAACCAACCCAATCCTGACTTCAATCATACTCATCCCATTCATCATCATACCATTCAGCATCTTGGCTCCATTCCTCTTGCTTTCCTTCCTGTTGTCCTTCTTCCTCAGTCAAAGCTGAGATTCATCCTTTACCTTTAGGGCATTCCTTGCTCCAGTGGTTCGGGTCACCACATATAAGACATCCTTGTCCTTTTCCTTTTCCTTTCATTCCCTTTCCTTTCTTTTGTTTGAAACCTTTGCTCTTTCCTTTTCCTTTTCCTTTGAACATTCCTTTGCCCTTGTATCCTTTTCCTTTGCCTTTGTACATTCCCCCTTTTCCTTTGCCTTTTCCTTTGCCATATCCTTTCCTTCCTTTCAGGAAAATATCCATGTCGACTGGACCGTCATTCCTGCTTGGCACTACAAGGTGTCTACTTTTGATATAAGTATACACAATCTCCAGTGCTTCAGTGAACGTCGAGATGTTCCTGACATTCAACCTCAGGTGCTGCTGCAATGGACCAGTAGTCTTCTGCATTATCAACGTGATGAGCAGATCATTGTCCAACGGCACTCCAGTGGTCTTCTCATGTGAATCTTCAGAATTATGAAGTCACTCAGATCACTCTCCAAGTGGTCTTGTCGCAATCGAAAGGCAATGATCTCATTCAAGAGATTCGTAGCACGAGCTCTAGTAGGCAGTGAGACCTGGTTGAACAGTCGACGCCAAATCTCAAAGCCATTCTCTGTGTCTTCATTCCTAACAATCGCTCTCGCAGCTCCACCAGTGATCTGTGCCAGCATGTATGCCAGTATGCCAGTTGCTTAGCAAACAATGACAGTTGGTTGTTCTGAGTTTGTGTCTGTTGAACGTCATATGCTTCACACAATCCATCAGTGACAATCTTCGTTGGATTTGTCTCAATCTCGTCCATCAGCGTCTTGGCCAGTGGCTTGTACAATCCTACATATCGCTTCAGCTGCCACGANGGATTTGTCTCAATCTCGTCCATCAGCGTCTTGGCCAGTGGCTTGTACAATCCTACATATCGCTTCAGCTGCCACGACCAATCATCCCACTTGTCCAATTCACCATGGTACAGTGGCGGTGGGAACAGTTTGATCTCACCACCAATTCCTCTCTTCTTTCTCACTTCTTCCCTGGTTCCAGAGCCGAAGCTCCGCTACCATGCAAAATTCCACTATACAATCCAAACAATCCAGAGCAACCTAACAAGATCAATCACTTTCCCCAGTCACACCACAGTCTGCTTCCTTTGTGCTGCAAGCAGTCGTCCAGTCTTGAGCCAATGCCATTCGGCATTGTTGCATTCACAAATTTTTCCCTCCTACCTAGCAAGGACAAGCCCGCATTGCAGGGTAACTCCGTAGAACAGTTGAAAGATTACATGACAGCACTCGTGGCAGCATGTAACGGTCCTCTTCTGTGTCTAAGCCACTGTTTCGACCAGACAGAGAGGATGTAGGCAGACGACGTCATGTGCCCATTACGGATCACATACTCACGATTATGTGACAAAGCACAAGGGGAAACAGCTCAGGTATGTGCAAGGCTGTTTTTAAAACGAGCCTCTACAGAAGCCTGTCCAACTCAGACGGCACCCTCGAAGTTTGGCAAAATGCACAATCCATGCAGAAGGCTCAGATGTAGAAAAGGCCCACTTTTGCAGATAGCTCAGATGTAGTCGCCCGTTGTAATACCGAGCACAAGTCTCAGGATTTCCACCAGCTCTTCACCAAGCACACTAATTATTAATTACCAATTACGAATTTTCAATGCATTCCTGGTAGCATGGGAAGTGGAATTGTAACCACTGCCATGCCCTGCATTCTCTCATCTCTTTTATTGCAGAAACAGTAGGCAGAGTTTGCAAGCGTGCACTCTGCTCGCCAGAGAGGTCAGTAAAGCGTGCGTCTCAAGACCATCTGAGCCCGGCGGCAGAATTCAAGAAATTCAGACTGGACCGTTTGTCCGGCCCACCCGGGTCTCGCTGCAACTGAGCTTGGAAGCACGTCGCGCAGAGACTCCAGGAAGCAAGAAAGTTCAGACTGGGCCGTTTGTCCGGCACACCTGGGTCTTGCTGCAACTGAGCTCGGAAGCACGTCGCGCGAAGACTCCAGGAATGTATATGCAGAGTCTTTGTGAGGAACCAGATGTCGAAGCCAGACCATTGATGGTGCAGAAACCGATATTTCAGCTGTTGTAAAGCAAGTTGAAGACCATAGACTGTACGGCACCCATCACCAAGTCACAGAACAAAGCTTCTTGCTGGAAAGACTCAGAGAGCTCGACACAGTCCTTTGTTGGTCGTATCTCCAAACAGAGCTGAAAGGGCCTCCAGAGGATACTTTTCCATCCGACTTGCATGGTCAGAGAGAGAGCCCCGCGATGCGAATTGTGGTCATCATATAGGGGCGGGGCTTCACGGGTCTTCCATGGCAGGTGTCCAGAGTTTCACTGGGCTTTCCATGGCAGGCATCCGAGGAGGTTTTTTCGCCGAAGTTGAAGTCTGAATAAATCCCTAGCAAAGACAAAAATTAAAAACAATGGTTCATGGAACGCCATAGTTCATAGGGCCCTGAACAATAGCAGGCAGAGCACAGCGGGCATGTGGCAGGTGAAGGTGACGACGGGTGGAGTGAAGTGCTGCAAGTGCTCCATCATGGCGTTGGTCGGTGGGCGGACTCATTTTTGTGTTGTTTTTGCGGATTTCCGGAGGTTATGTAACGACGTCACCACGAAGTGAGCAGTGCACGAGAGTGTATGGCGAAGTGTTGACTACCGTGACTGATGACTGAAGACAGCGGACCATGCGGAATTAGGGATTAGTTAAATTAATGCAATGTAGTGTGCAGGTTGAAAAAATTATTAATTTAGGGCAGGGGGGCCGTTGGCCCAAATTAGAAATTAAGCTTGCAGAGTGGATCGTCGCCGAACCTCAGTCGTCCTGGAGCGTCGGGGTGGAGGAGTTTGAGGACTGAGAGGGTACAAGGTTGTGGGGAGGTAAAGGCAGTGGGTCAGTTGTCGGGTCAATATGTACTGTTGTTTGTGGGGTACCAGGACTAGAACTAGAAGGTACATCAATTACAGGAAGGCTGATAGGGTCCTGGTTGGGTTCGTTTGGAGCTGCCGAGGCTTGTTTGAAAGAGGCTTCTATGCTGAGTTGTGCAAGAGGCTTGGCTTCGAGGCGCGGGGGAATNGGTTCGTTTGGAGCTGCCGAGGCTTGTTTGAAAGAGGCTTCTATGCTGAGTTGTGCAAGAGGCTTGGCTTCGAGGCGCGGGGGAATCGGGAATCCCAAATCTGAGCTGAGAACTTCGCAGGCAACTCGATCCAGTGTTAGGGTACTCCAAGCTACCAACGTCAGTCTTCTAGTGCCTGTCCAAGGTTCAGGCGTGTTTTGCTGTTAAAGATAAACGGCTTACGACAATCGTATATGGTCCCACGAACTGGGACTCCATGAACTTGCATAAGAGATGTTCCTGAAGGATCAGCAAGCCAGATATTTCC